>SJYX01010616.1:193581-225396 GCA_006410675.1 Oreotragus oreotragus
GAAACCTTATAATGATTCAGACTTCCCTTGGGATAGAGTTAAAAATCATTTACAAGGAATCTGGTTCAATTCTAATGTATCTATTGACCTGTTACGATTGCATAATGAAATTCTTGATATTGAAGATGCTCCTAAAGCAACTTTAAATATAGCTGAAATGGCCGACAACCTTGTAAAAAATTTGTTTTCCAACTTCCCTAGCCTTCATTCTTTGTGGAAAAGCATGATTGCCGTTGGAGTGGTATTAACCACTGTACTTATCTTAATATGCTTAGTGCCTTGTCTCATAAAATTCATTTTTAAAGAAAAAAAAAAAGAATCTAATCTTCAGTACCCATTTTCACTTAGGGGTATGATTATTGGCTTGATTGCTCTCTCCCCTTTTGACTCTCCCTTTTCTTCCCCAGGTCACCTCTATCTCCTCCCTCCCCCTTCTCTTTTCTGCGTAACTCCATGAATCTCTCAGGGTGTTCTGGGCTGTGGAGAACATTTGGCGAACTGATTACTGGCCTGATTGGTCTCTCCCCTTTGGACTCCCCCTCTTCTTCTCCTGGTCACCAATAGTTCCCTCCTCCCTCTTCTCTTCTCTTTATGTAACTCCGTGAACTTCTCTGGGTGTTCCAGACTGTGGAGAGCACATAGGGAACTGATTACTGGCTAGATTGCTCTCTCCCATTTTGACATCCCCCTCTTCTCTTCCTGGTCACCTCCATCTCCCTCCTCCCTCTTCTCTTCTCCATGTAACTCTGTGAACCTCTCTGGGTGTCCTTCACTGTGGAGAATTTTTTTTTTTTTTTTACCATTAACCTAGATGTTTTATCATCTATGCTGTATGGATGGGGAAATCTTGGGGCTACTATAAGAATAAGACTGAAAGCCAGAGGCAGGAGACTTAAATCCAAAATTTGAGGGCACCAGAGTACTCCTGATTCCAGGGAACATTGTTTTTGCCTGAAGAATCCCAGGGACGGGGGAGCCTGGTAGATTGCTGTCTATGGGGTCACACAGAGTCGGACATGACTGAAGTGACTAGCATCCAAAAGTCTCCATACTTACATTGAAACCAAGCTCCACCCAAAAGCTAACAAGTTCCAGAGCAACACATACCATGCTAATTCTCCAGCAACCCAGGAACACAGCAGTGAGCATTAAAATACAGGCTATCCAAAGCCATGCCAAACTCATAGACACCCAAAACTCACTACTGGACACTTCATTGCACTCCAGAGAGAAGAGATCCAGCTCCACCCACCAAAACACAGATGCAAGCTCCCCTAACCAGGAAACCTTGACAAGCCACTAGTCCAACCCTACCCACAGGGAGCAGGCTCCACAATAAAGAGGAACCACAAACTTCCAGCGTACAAAAAAGGCCACCCCAAACAGAGCAATTTAAACAAAATGAAAAGGCAGAGAAATAGTCAGCAGGTAAAGGAACATGATAAATGCCCTCCAAACCAAACAAAAGAGGAAGACATAGGGAGTCTACCTGAAAAAGAAGTCAGAATAATGATAGTAAAGATGATCCAAAATCTTGAAAACAAAATGCAGTTATAGATAAATAGCCTGGAGACGAGGATTGAGAAGATGCAAGAAATGTTTAACAAGGACATAGAAGAAATAAAGAGTCAATCAATAATGAATAATGTAATAACTGAGATCAAAAGTACTCTGGAGGAAACCAACAGTAGAATAACTGAGGCAGAAGATAGGATAAGTGAGGTGGAAGATAGAATTTTGTAAATAAATGAAGGAAAGGGGAAAAAAGAATTTTAAAAAATGAGGACAGCATCAGAGACTTCTGGGACAATGTTAAATGCCCCAACATTCGAATCATAGGAGTCCCAGAAAAAGACGACACAAAGAAAGGCCATGAGAAAGTACTTGAGGTGATAATAGTTGAAAACTTCCCTAAAATGGGAAAGGAAATAGTCACCCAAGTCCACGAAACCCAAACAGGATAAACCCAAGGCAAAACACCCCAAGACACATATTAATCAAACTAAAGAAGATCAAACACACAGGACAGGTATTAAAAGCAGCGAGGGAAAAGCGACACATAATGCTCAAGGGGATCCCCATAAGGATAACAGCTGATTTTTCAATAGAAACTCTTCAGGCCAGAAGGGAATGGCAGGACATATTTAAAGTGATGAAAGAGAAAAACCTACAACCCAGATTACTGTACCCAGCAAGGATCTCATTCAAATATGAAGGAGAAATCAAAAGCTTTACAGAGAAGCAACAGCTGAGAGAATTCAGCACTACCAAAGCAGCTCATCAACAAATGTTAAAGGACCTTCTCTAGACAGGAAACACCAAAAAGGTTTATAAAATTGAACCCAAAACAACAAAGTAAATGGCAACAGAATCACCCTTATCAATAATTACCTATATGTAAATGGGTTGAATGTCCCAACCAAAAGACAGACTGGCTGAATGGATACAAAAACAAGACCTATACATGCTGTCTACCAGAGACTCACCCAAACCAAGGGACACATTCAGACTGAAAGTGAAGATCTGGAAAAAGATATTTCAGGCAAATGGAGATCAAAAGAAAGCAGGAGTAGCAATACTCAGATAAAATAGACTTTGAAATAAAGGCTGTGAAAAAGAAGGACCTACAAAATGATCAAAGGATCAATCCAAGAAGAAGATATAACAATTATAAGTATATATGCACCCAACATAGGAGCACCTCAATATGTAAGGCAAATGCTAATAAGTATGAAAGGGGAAGTTAACAGTAACACCTTAATAGTGGGAGACTTTAATACCCGACTCACATCTATGGATATGTCAACCAAACAGAAAACTAGCAGGAAAACACAAACTTGAAATAATGCACTTTACCAGTTAGACCTAATTGATATATATAGAATGTTTCACCTTTTCCTCAAGTGCACATGGAATATTCTCCAGGAGCGATCACATCCTGGGCCATAAATCTAGCCTTGGTATTTTCAAAAAACCTGAAATCATTTCAAGCATCTTTTCTGATTACAATGCAGTAATATTAGATGTCAACTACAGGGAAAAAACTGTTAAAAATACAAACATATGGAGGCTAAACAACATGCTTCTGAATAACCAACAAGTCACAGAAGAAATAAAAAAGGAAATAAAAATATGCATAGAAAGAAATGAAAATGAAAACATGACAATCCAAAACCTATGTGGTTGAGTAAAAGCAGTGTTAAGGGGAAGGTTGATAACAACACAAGCTTACCTCAAGAAATAAGAGAAAAATCAAATAAGTAACCTAACTTTACACCTAAAGTAACTTGAAAAAGAAGAAATGAAGAACCCCAGGATTAGTAAAGGAAATAAATCATAAAAATTATGGCAGAAATAAAGAAAAAACACAGGTGACTATAGAAAAAATCAACAAAACTAAAAGCTGGTTCTTTGAGAAGATAAATAAAATAGACAAACCATTAGTCAGACTCATCAAGAAAAAAAAGGGAGAATCAAATTAACAAAATTAGAAATGAAAATGGAGAAATCATAACAGACAACACAGAAATACAAAGGATCATAAGAGACTACTATCAGCAACTATATGCCAATGAAACGGACAACGTGGAAGAAATGGACAAATTCTTAGAAAAGTATAACCTTCCAAAACTGAACCAGGAAGAAATAGAAAAACTTAACAGGCCCATCACAAGCATGGAAATTGTACCCATAATAAAAAATCTTCCAACAAATAAAAGCCCAGGACCAGACAGATGGCTTCACAGGTGAATTCTACCAAAAATTTAGAGAAGAGCTAACACCTATCTTACTCAAACTCTTCCAGAAAATTGCAGAGGTAGGTAAACTCCCAAACTCATGCTATGAGGCCATCATGACCCTAATACCAAAACCAAAATGCCACAAAAAAAGAAAACTACAGGCCAATATCACTGATGAACATAGATGCAAAAGTCCTCAACAAACTTCTAGCAAACAGAATCCAACAACATTAAAAAGATCATACATCATGAACAAGTGGGCTTTATCCCAGGGATGCAAGCATTCTTCAATATTCACAAATCAATCAATGTGATACAAAACATTAACAAATTGAAAGATAAAAACCATATGATTATCTCAATAATGCAGAGGAAATCTTTGACAAAATTCAACACCCATTTATGATAAAAACTCTCCAGAAAGCAGGCATAGAAAGAACATACCTCAACATAATAAGAGCCATATATGATAAACCCACAGTAAACATTATCCTCAATGGTGAAAAATTGAAAGCATTTACCTTGAAGTCAGGAACAAGACAAGGATGCCCACTCTTACCATTACTATTCAACATAGTTTTGGAAGTTTTAGCCACAGCAATCAGAGAAGAAAAATAAATTATCCTTAACAAAATTCTAGCAAACGGAATCCAACAACACATTAAAAAGATCATATACCATGATCAAGTGGGCTTTATGCCAGGGATGCAAGGATTCTTCAATATTCACAAATCAATCAATGTGATACACTACATTAACAAATTAAAAGATAAAAGCCATGTGATTATCTCAATAGATGCAGAGAAAGCCTGTGACAGAATTCATCATCCATTTATGATAAAAAAAAAACCCTCCAGAAAACAGGAATAGAAGGAACATACCTCAACACAATAAAAGCCATGTATGATAAACCCACAGCAAACATAATCCTCAATGGTGAAAATTTGAAAGCATTTCCTCTAAAGTCAGGAACAAGACAAGGGTACCCACTCTCACCACTACTATTCAACATAGTTTTGGAAGTTTTACCAACAGCAATCAGGGAAAAAAAAGAAATAAAATGAGTCCAGATTGGAAAAGAAGAACTAAAACTCTCACTGTTTGCAGATGACATGATCCTCTACATAGAAAACCCTAAAGACACCACCAGAAAATTACTAGAGCTAATCAATGAATATAGTAAAGTTGCAGGATATAAAATCAACACACAGAAATCCCTTGCATTCCTATACACTAATAATGAGAAAGTAGAAAACGAAATTAAGGAAACAATTCCATTCACCATTGCAACGAAAAGAATAAAATACTTAGGAATATATCTACCTAAAGAAACTAAAGACTTATATATAGAAAACTATAAAACACTGATGAAAGAAATCAAAGAGGACACTAATAGATGGAGAAATATACCATGTTCATGGATTGGAAGAATCAATATAGTGAAAATGAATATATTACCCAAAGCAATCTACAGATTCAATGCAATCCCTATCAAGCTACCAGCGGTATTTTTCACAGAACTAGAACAAATAATTTCAAGATTTGTATGGAAATACAAAAAACCTCGAATAGCCAAAGCAATTTTGAGAAAGAAGAATGGAACTGGAGGAATCAACTTACCTGACTTCAGGCTCTACTACAAAGCCACAGTCATCAAGACAGTATGGTACTGGCACAAAGACAGAAATATAGATCAATGGAACAAAATAGAAAGCCCAGAGATAAATCCACACACATATGGACACCTTATCTTTGACAAAGGAGGCAAGAATATACAATGGAGTAAAGACAATCTCTTTAACAAGTGGTGCTGGGAAAACTGGTCAACCACTTGTAAAAGAATGAAACTAGATCACTTTCTAACACCACACACAAAAATAAACTCAAAATGGATTAAAGATCTAAATGTAAGACCAGAAACTATAAAACTCCTAGAGGAGAACATAGGCAAAACACTCTCCGACATAAATCACAGCAGGATCCTCTATGATCCACCTCCCAGAATACTGGAAATAAAAGCAAAAATAAACAAATTGGATCTAATTAAAATTAAAAGCTTCTGCACAACAAAGGAAACTATAAGCAAGGTGAAAAGACAGCCTTCAGAATGGGAGAAAATAATAGCAAATGAAGCAACTGACAAAGAATTAATCTCAAAAATATACAAGCAGCTCATGCAGCTCAATTCCAGAAAAATAAATGACCCAATCAAAAAATGGGCCAAAGAACTAAACAGACATTTCTCCAAAGAAGACATACAGATGGCTAACAAACACATGAAAAGATGCTCAACATCACTCATTATCAGAGAAATGCAAATCAAAACCACAATGAGGTACCATTTCATGCCAGTCAAAATGGCTGCTATCCAAAAGTCTACAAACAATAAATGCTGGAGAGGGTGCAGAGAAAAGGGAACCCTCTTACACTGTTAGTGGGAATGCAAAGTAGTACAGCCACTATGGAGAACAGTGTGGAGATTCCTTAAAAAACTGTAAATAGAACTGCCATACTACCCAGAAACCCCACTTCTAGGCATACACATTGATGAAACCAGAATTGAAAGAGACACATGTCCCCCAATGTTCATCACAGCACTCTTCACAATAGCTAGGACATGGAAGCAACCTAGATGTCCATTGGCAGACAAATGGGTAAGAAAGCTGTGGAATATTATTCAGTGGAATATTACTCAGCTCTTAAAAAGACTGCATTTGAATCAGTTCTAATGAGGTGGATGAAACTGGAGCCTACTATACAGAGTGAAGTAAGTCAGAAATAAAAATACCAATACAGTATATTAACACATATATATGGAATTTAGAAAGATGATAATGATGACCCTATATGCCAGACAGCAAAAGAGACACAGATATAAAGAACAGACCTTTGGACTCTGTGGGAGAATGCAAGGGTGTGATGATTTGAGAGAATAGCATTGAAACATGTATATTACCATATGTGAAATAGATGAAAAGTCCAAGTTTGATGCATGAAACAGGGCACTCAAGCAGTGCACTGGGACAACCCAGAGGGATGGGATGGGGAGGGTGGTGGGAGTGGGGTTTGGGTTGGGGGACACATGTACATCCATTGCTGATTCATGTCAATATATGGCAAAAACCACCAAAATATTGTAAAGTGATTAGTTTCCAATTAAAATAATTAAAATAACAAAAGTATCATATGTCTGTGCTATGCAGTCAATCTGATTTGAAATGCATATTTATAGTTAAAAGTATTGTCATCTTTGAAGTGATTAAAAAGTATTTGGAGAGGAGTTGGTAAGTGGCCATTAGCTGAAAGGACTGAAAAAAGATGAGTTTCTGGAATATATGTAAAAATTACATTTTGTGCATGATTTAGGTTTGTTTCTATTTCACATGCATTTCAGTTTTTGAACACTTATGTGATAAAATGACTTGATCAATTATTATGATAATGACACTTGAGTCAAATTATGAGTTTAATTATAATTATCATCTTTATACAGAGTTAATTAATCATAAAAGAGTACATTATATAATCTTTCTGTTTAATGAAATTCATTATAAAGGCTCCCAAAGGACTAAATATAGTTTAAAACAAATTAAACCTGTGACTGAGGTTATGACTATTAATGCAAATGTGGTCTGGATTAGTCACTAAAAAGGACTGACTAAGACATTAGGTCCCAAAACATTAAAGCATCAGACCCTGATGATATATCTTTTCCCTCTGGTAAGCAGAACACATCATTTAGTGACTTTCTGAGTAGTCTTGACATTTAGTGATAAAGCTGAGACTCTATAATTTAACTAGCATAGATAATACAAACGGCTGTGTTCAACTGTGAATGTAAAGAGCTACATTTTGAAGAGTTGGAGTCATTTTTGGCCTGTGTTCTACTCTCTGGGTGGGCTTCCCTGACTCAGTTTCAATCCCTGTGTCAGGAAAATCCCCTAGAAAAGGAAATGGCAACCCACTCCAGTATTCTTGCCTGGAAAATCCCATGGACAGAGGAGCCTGGCGGGCTACAGTCCATAGGGTCGCAAAAGAGATGGACACAGCTAAACAGCAGTAATTATTCTCTGGGTTGATCCTTGTTTAGTATTGTATTTTGGGGCAGTGTCATTAATAGGTTTGCCTATATCTATGGTTCTCTCTATATATAGTTTTATTTTTGCATTTTTAAAATAACCGTTTTATCATTTGGGTAGGAACTCTTTACTCAATTTGTAGTGACTTTATGGACCTTCTGTTTTTTTAAAAAATTGTAGTAGGCTTTATATTGATTCTAAAAATAATAATTCACTCTAGAAAAAATAGAAAATAAAAATGAAATAAATGATAGTAATAATGAACACCAATATACTGTTTACTACGGTGCCAGGTATTATTTCTAAGGGATATAATATTCTGAATCATTTACTCTACAAAGTTCAAAGTTTCCAAAGACTTTTAGTCCCTTTACCCATTTGAGGGGAAGTACAGGATAGATGCTGAACAAATACTTAGTGAATGTTGGTTGAATAAAACCAACACTTTAAGACAGTTGGTATATATGCTCCAGACTTTGATTACAAAAATGGGATCACACTGGGAAAGGGAGGAGTAGTGAGCTATTTAATGGAAACAAAGTTTATGTTGAGGATGATGGAAAAATTTTGGAAATGGATTATATAACATTATAGATGTACTTAATGCCACTGAATTGAATACTTAAAAATGACTAAAATTGTTTATGGCTATTTTACCACAAAAATACTAAAAAAGAAATTTAGGGCCCCATGATACAAAGCATTTGGAAACTTATATTTTCTAAAAAATGAACACATTTTAAACACATTCTAAGGTCACTAAGTGGACAAGATAGATGAGAATCTATAGGAATCATTGTCACTTTCTCCATTCCCTCTAACATACTTGAGGACTTTGCAGTGATTTGAAAAGAGTGCTTCCATTAAGTCATGGTTTTCCTGTGGTCAGGAGAAGGTGGGTGGTGGTGTTGGAGCCCTCCCTTTAGTGATTCTGATAGGGCCATCTTAGTTGAGAGTCACTTGTCTATGATTCACTTGATATAGACCATACATTATTTTGATTATTGCCATGTTCCATGTGATCTTTTCCTGAATTTGGGGGAAACATAAGATTTTAAGTAATAATACACTATCCCATGTAGAAGACTATTTAATATTGCTTGGTGGGTACTGCATACAGTGAAATGCCAGAAAAGTGTAGGAGTAACCACTGGATAAAAAGGCTTTCTCGTGGAAAGATATACAAAGGTTCAGGGGAAAGAAACCAGGATTCTGTGTCCATCTATTCTGATAACACTCTGCTGCCTCTTATTTAACTGATTCACTGCTGTGGCCGAAATGTTCGTTTTCTCCCAAATTCATGAGTTGAAATTCTAACTCTCAAGGTGATGGTACTGGTAGGAATTTCGGGAAGTAACTAAGTCATGAGGGCAGCGCCTTCATGAATGGGATTAGTGTTCGCTTAAAAGAGGCCAGAGTTTCCTATCTTCTTTCATCTTGTAAATATACAGCAGAAAGACACTATCTACGAAGCAAGAAGCATGTTCTCACCAGATGCCGAATCTGCTAACACCATGATCTTGGAATTCCCAGCCTCAAAACTGTCAGAAATAAATGCTTGTTGTTTGTAAGTCATCCAGTTTTTGGTTTGTAGCAGTCTGAATGGACTGAGACATCCCCATAGAGAGAGTAAAGTGTTGCTGAAACTCAGTCTCTGTTCTCTGATACCAAATAGAAACATGGAGACGAAGTTTTGGGTGAAGTAGAAAAGAGTAGCTTTGATTGTTTTGCCAGGCAAGGGGTGCCACAGTGGGCTAATGCCCTGAAGACCACGTGACCCACCCTAGAGGGGGTAGTGAGGAGTTTTATAATGTGAAAGGAGCAGGGCATGATCAGCTTGTGGACAGTTCTTGGATTGGTTGGCATGATGAAGTTGCAAGCCTGATCAACCTTCTGGTTTCAGCCAGTCTAGGGCCTATGTTTTAGTGCTCAGCAGTTTTCATCTTCTGATAAAAACAAACTAGGAATGTATGTCAGGCCTTTATGTATATTTTGGGGGGAACTGGGAGCTCAGTGATGCTGTTATGTGGCAGAATAAATTGTTACCAGTCCCTTAGTCCAACAGCTAGTCTTTGTTTCTAACCTTTACGTTTTCCAATCATTAATTCTTGAGTCAACACTTCACTTCAAAAGACAAGGACACAGGGGCTTGTACACAGTTTCATAAGTTTCTGAGTCTCTCTGATTTTTGAAAACATAGAAGAGGCATGTGTTGTCATGGTGATGGGATAATATAGGAAAGATTGGTATTTAACAGTGTTTTAAGCTATGAAAGTTTCTATAAAAGCTAGATATGAGACATAATTTCATCTAAATTGGTAATACTGGTGAGAGATACAAGGTTGATAAGACATCCTAAAATTCAGCTAGCTAGAATTAGAAAGTAAAGGTATCAATTTTAGTAAAATTTTGTAGTATTGGTATTTGAGTATTTACAAAGTAGGTCACCTCCTGTATTAGGACTACCATAAGAAATTAGTACAAACTGGGTGGATTAGAACAGCAGAAATTTATTGTCTCACAGTCTTCGGGTCTATAAGTCCAAAATCATGGAGTTGGAGTTGGCAGGGCTAGACTCCCTCTGAAACCTGTAGGGGAGAATCCTTCTGTGCCTCTTCTAATAATAGCTTCTGGTGTTTGCTGGCATTCCTTAACATTCCTTGGTTTTAAGGGCATCACTCCAGCCTCTGCCCCCATTACATGGCTATCTTCTCCCATGGTGCCTTTGTCTGTATCTCTTCTCCTCTTTTTATAAAGACACCAGTCATATTGGGTTAAGGATTCCCTCTATTCAGTATGACTTTATCTTAACTAATTGTGTCTAGTCATGTTCTGTGATATCGGAGGTTAGGATTTCATACCTTTTGGGGAGGATACAATTCAACCCATAGCATATGTTAAGTTGGTTCTCAAATGCAGGGTCATAGATTTTTAGCTATATTAATTTAATAGAAGTAATCTAACTTTTACAGAGGTTTAACTGAGATACAGAGAACTAAAGTGAATAGGCATGGCCAGGTAACCTCTTAAAGGCAGACAAGATGCTCACAGAGAGTTGTGTTCTTCTTTGGGAAAAAATGTATGTCAGTATCCATTGAATTCTGGGAAATGGGGAGGCTCTAAGTGTAAACTCCTGTATGTAATTTTGTATGTGTAAGCATCATATATGTATGTAATGTAAGATTATCTGAGTATAAAGGTATGTGGTAAGGCAAAATCTGTTTACCTATTTATGTAATCTGTCTGACAAGATGATTTCCAGATGGCAATGTTTTGTTTCCTTCTGTACAGACTGATGACACTGTGATTAAATAGGAAGTACTGGTTGGGAGTAAGTTTGAGATTTTGCAATGCTGCTAATTTGCTGAATGGTATTAAAATGCAGAGACATTACTTTGCCAACAAAGCAATGTTGGACAAAATTAGTAATTAGACAAAGTTACTTTGTTTAGTCAAAGCTTTGGTTTTTCCAGTAGTCATGTATGGATGTGAGAGTTGGACTATAAAGAAAGCTGAGTGCTAAAGAATTGATGCTTTTGACCTGCGGTGTGGGAGAGGACTCTTGAGAGTCCCTTGGACTGCAAGGAGATTCAACCAGTCCATCCTAAAGGAAATCAGTCTTGAATATTCGTTGGAAGGACTGATGCTGAAGCTGAAACCCCAATACTTTGGCCACCTGATTTGGAGAACTGACTCATTTGAAAAGACCCTGATGCTGGGAATGATTGAAGGTGAGAGGAGAAGGGGATAACAGAGGATGAGATGAGAGGATGGCGTAACCAACTCAATGGACATGAGTTTGAGTAGGCTCCAGGAGTGGTGATGGACCGGGAAGCCTGGCATGCTGCAGTCCATGGGGTCACAAAGAGCTGGACATGACTGAGTGACTGAACTGAACTGATAGGTAGACCTAGAACTCATCATACCAACTGGGACATTTTTGGAAGTAAAAGAGGGTGCCATTAATAATTATGCCATCAGAAAAATAGGCATAAATCAGGGATGTCCAGGCAAATTAAGAAGCGTGACATAAGAAAAGTTAATTGACCTCCCTGGGCCTTACAAACTAAGACTTTCACTTCTAAAACTGTCATTAATTCCAGACTTCAGTTAAGACTTATACCTCATTTATGGGTATCAGTGAGCCAATGTTTTAACTGGGTTTGGGTCTTTGATGAGAAATGAACTTAACTGTTTCTTGTTTGCTTGTTTGCTTTAATAATCTGCTTTATTGAAGTACAATATAAAAAGTAATTTCAATGAGTTTTTTTGTTTTTTCCAGTTTTAATTTATGACAGTAAATATTAATAATTATAACCAACATAAATTAAATCTTTGGGAATAATAATTTGAGAAAATATAAACTATTTATTAGAACAAAATCAGATTCTTTGCCTTATGTTTGCCTTCTAATGAATTCTTTTAGTTAAAAAAAATTTTTTTTTAATTATGAAAGTATGAGAACATATTTATAGGAGACTTGGAAAATACAGAACAAAGTTACATATAGTTCCACTATATATTACAATTATTTTTTAAGTAGATAAATTAAGATTTTAAATTAGAGTTCCATATTCAAACTCTCATAAACTNCTTATGTTTGCCTTCTAATGAATTCTTTTAGTTAAAAAAAATTTTTTTTTAATTATGAAAGTATGAGAACATATTTATAGGAGACTTGGAAAATACAGAACAAAGTTACATATAGTTCCACTATATATTACAATTATTTTTTAAGTAGATAAATTAAGATTTTAAATTAGAGTTCCATATTCAAACTCTCATAAACTAATGAATAGACAGAAAAGTAGAAGGATATAGTAGACCTGAAAAGCACTATGAACCAACTTATCATGATTAGATTTATACAATTTTCACACAACGCTAGGATACAAATTCTATTCAAGTTCCCATAGACTGTAAACTAGGAGAGATGGGAACGTATCCAGGAACATAAAGCAAGGTACAAAAATTTCATGGTCTAAAGGTATTGAAATCATACAGAGTCTGTTCTCTTATCATTGTGGAATTATGTTAGAAATCAATATCAAAAGATATTGGGAAATAACTCACATATTTTCAAGTGTAGTGTGATCTTCACTTAAGAGAGATCTTCAATTTAGCCATCGAAAGCCTCAGTAAAGTTAGACTGAAAAATAAAAGAAACCACAGAGGATGATTGCAGAGAACAAAGTATTTAAATGAGAAATTAGTATCAAAATGAGAAATTAATATTAAAAATATTTTAAACAAAATCCCATGCATTTGGATATTAAATATCCACCTTTAAATGAGGGTGTACATAACACTAAGAAGCCATGACACAGAAAATTAGAATTAAAAAAAAAGAAACCACAGAGGATGATTGCAGAGAACAAAGTATTTAAATGAGAAATTAGTATCAAAATGAGAAATTAATATTAAAAATATTTTAAACAAAATCCCATGCATTTGGATATTAAATATCCACCTTTAAATGAGGGTGTACATAACACTAAGAAGCCATGACACAGAAAATTAGAATATATTTGTAGTACAATAAAAATGAAAAGAGAATTTATCAGAATTTGTTGCATGCAGCTGAAGCTGCTCAATGCAATTAAATATGGTGTGGAGCCTTGAATAAGATAAGATGTGAAAACAAATAATGGACACTGCATAAAATTTTGTGAAATTTGAACAAGATCCGTACTTTAGTTAATAATACCATATCATTTGTTAATTTCCTGTTTTTCTTTTTTACAACATAGTATTTCTTCATATTCTCAAAATTGGATTAGAAGTTTCAAGCCTCATTCAAATTTCTAAAAATTCACTAAGATAATAAATTTTCTGGACTTCTGGCAGTAATACTAGATGACAAAATACATGGAACTATATCAAAGTTTTGAGTGAATATAAATTAGAAATCTGAGATTCTACTCATACTAAGCCAAAAAAGTGGAATTTAAGTGTCATAACTTTTTTAGCTAGGCAAAAATTCATACATTTTCTAAAATATGTTATACATACTATATATATGTGTGTGTGTGTGCGTATGGAAAAGCTTTTCTACTACGCTTGACAAAGGCTCAGTGAGTTTTAACAGATGTATACAGTTGTCTAACTACCAAAATGACTTAGAACATTTCTGTCACCCATAATTTTCTCCGCGCACCTTTGTAGTCAATGCTAATCCTGTTTTTGGCCTGGGACGCCAATTTATTTTCAGTAACCATAGTTTTGCCTTTTGTAGAACTCAATTTAAAAGGAATAAAAAGGTAGGTAGCCATTTGTGTCTGGTTTCTTTTCCATAGCATAATGCTTTAAAAATTCATCTACATTGTTGCATATTAAAGTCTCAGTGTGATACCATTAAATACTCAGGAAACACCAATAATAAAACACCTTTTTATTATTGAATAGTATTCCGTCATATTTACATAACACAATTTGTTTATCCAGTCAAACAATAGACATTGGGATTTTTTCTAATGTTTTACCTAATACAAATAAAACTTCCTTGTATATTCCAGTACAAGCCTTGTGTAGACAAATGTTTTAATTTCTCTTGGACATATAGCTAGGAGTGAGGTGTCTAGATTGTATAAAAGTGTGTTAAATGTTATAAGACATTGTCAAACTACTTTCTAAAATTGCTGTACCTTTTTACTTTCCCACCAGAAATGTGTAAGCATTATAATGCTTCATGATTTATGCTAACATTTGATTGATTATTGTCACTCTTTAAAATTTTTAAATGGTGTTTCCTGAGTGTTTAATGGTATCACACTGAGACTTTAATTTGCATTTCTTTAACAACTGTAGATATTCACTTTTCTTTTTTCTATATTTCTCCATCACTTGTATATCTTCCATGGTGAAGTGCCTATCCAAATCATTCACTCATTTTTTTAGAAAACTGAGTTGGCTTTAACATTTATGTTCTGGTTACAAATCCTTTAATATTTATTTTTATAAATATAATAAGCATGACTTACTTACTTTAAAAGTTTCTAAAGAATGTCTTTTGAAGAGCAAAAAATTTAAATTTTGATGACGTTCACTTGTATTGATTTTTTCCTTTGACAATTCCTGTTTTTCATCCTGAAATTTAGTTTATCTAATATTAATTTAATCACTTGAACTTTTACAAAAATTACTGTTCATGTGAAACATTTTTTTCACCCTTTCATTATTAACTTGCTTTCATGTTTTATATTTAAAGTAGGTTTCTTTTTGAAAGCATATATTAGGCTCTTCTTTTTAATCGAGTCTTTCCATCTGCCTTTTAATTGGATTGTGTACATAATTTACATTAAATACAGTTTCTACAAATGCAGGCTTAATTTACTATCTTGATATTTGTTTTATCACTTATCTGTATTTTTTGTCCTTTTCTTTTCCCTTTTTCATTAGCATTCGATTTTTATTTCTACATTTGTTTTTAAAATCTGTACCATTTTACTTTGTTGTATTTTTATATTTTATAATCTATATGTTTAGATTATTACCGTCTATGTCAAATAATATTATACCTCTTCACCTACAATGTAAGTTGTATAGCGCTCCATTTCTTTTCTTATCCTTTGTGCTACTGTTTGATGCATTCCACTCCTACATATGAAATTAATGTCTACATCTATTATTATTTCTTCTTTGACTAGTTAGTTATCATTTTAAAAGATTAAAAATAAGGTACATGCCTTTCATGTATACTGATCAATCCACCAATCATGTCATTCTTCAGATTTCTATCTGACATTATTATTATTTTTTTTTATTTTTTTTTTATTTTTAAATTTTTTTAAATTTTTTTAAATTTTTTTGTATTTATTTATTTTTTTACACGAACTCCCAAACATGAAGTATCTGACATTATTTTCCTTTTGCATTAAGAATTTTATTGTAGTGTAGGTTTGCTGGTAGTTAGTTCTTTTTCATTTAAGTTAAGCTCTTGTTTAAATAAAAGAGTCTTTTGTTTATTTTTGAAAGATATTTTGCTTCATTAAAAAATTCCAGGTTGATGTCTCTCTTTTCTAAAACTAACGTTAACTGTGCTTTTGTTCTCTTGCTCGCCTCGCTTCTCAACAGAAATCTGCTACCATTTTTCAGCTTGTTCTCCTGTGTGCAGTGGTGTGCTGGGGCCAGCTTATACCACCTTGTGAGAATCGATTGTGAGCCTCAGTTCCAAACTCAGCATTCAAGAACATCAGACTGACAGACTGAAATAGGCCAAATGGGAGTATTTGTACTATAGAAACTGCAAATATTACAAGCCATGTTTTTTTCCCCAGATAGCATGTTGTTAAACATTTTGCAGCATCCCATTATCTTTCATAATCTATCTCTTTCTCAAGTTGCTTTTAAGATTTTTCTCTTACCTCTGGTATTTAACAATTTTATTTTATGATGTGGCCTTGTGTGGCATTTAAATTTTCTTTTACTTCAAGTTTGCTGGTATTCATCAGATTTAGAGGATTTTTTTCAGACATTATTTCTTCAAATATATATATATTTTTTGTTTTCCTTTCTGTTCTTCTGGGCCTTTACCTACAAGTATGTTAGATTATTTGATATTATCCACAAATTACGGACGGCCTATTCACTTTTTCCTCCACATTTTTTCTCTCTTTTCTTTGTTTTGAATAGTTACTATTGCTTCTTTCAAGTTCACTCATCTATTTTATTTGAATGATTTATTCTAATGTCATTTCCTAGATGAGATTGTTACTTTATCTCTGGAAGTTCAATAGGCATCTTTTATATCACATCATCCACTTCTCTCTTCATCATGTTCAGATTTTTCTCTACTTTGGTAAACTATGGGAAATATTTATAACAGCCATTTAAATGAACTTTAATGCTAACTGTACCATCTCTGTTATTTCTGGTTCTATTGATATTTCTCGTAGGTCATGAGTCATGTGTTCCTTTTTCTCCACATATCTAGTAATGTTTTTATTGGATAATGGTCATTGTAAATTGTATGGTCTTAGTTCCTATATTCTGTTACATTCTTTCAAATTGTGTTAGACTTTATTCTAGCATAAAGTTATGTTACTTGAAATCAGTTGGATTATGTGAAGCTTTACTTTCAACTTTGTTAGGATGGGTCCAGAGCAGCTTTTAATCTAGGGCTAATTTAGCCCCACTGCTTAGGAGATATCTTAGAACTTTATTTAAAGCTCTTTGTATTACAAGGCATGTCCACTCTGATAAAATATGATCCATTTCCAGCCCTGTGTCAACTCGGCCTATCACTTCTCAGTGGTTATTTCCCTGGGTCTTGGGTAGTTTCCTCTCATACATGAGCAGATCAGTAGTTAGACAAAGATGTTCCAGAGTTCTCTCTGGGCATGTCCCTTTTCCTAGCATCACAGATGGCACATTCTAGCCATCTTGGCCTCAAACTCCAGTCTTTCCTTCTTACACCTAGTGGAACTCTGAACTCTAGTTGGGTTCTTCTTCCTTGCAGTGTGGCCTAGAAACTGAGTCCAGGCAGTCGACTGGAGTGCCGGGGCTCCTGAAACTTTCCCCCCTTTATTCTTTAGGAATCAGAGACTTTCACTGCCTGTTGTCTAGTTGTGCAGTTGTCAATACCATCCCTTGTATACCATTATAATCGGAATCAGAAGTTGAAGATTGTTTTTAATTTAGTTATGAATATTGTGAAGCAAATAATCTCGACTGTATGTTTATATTTGATTGTAGACTGTAAACAATCTCTTAAAGGTTAGTCCCTGTTGAAAACACTAACCCATGAGGTGTTTGGTCCTTACCTACTTGTTCTTCAGGCTCTGTCTGTGTCCCTTAATCATTTAATAAATACTCTTCGGTGTATGGAGAATGCCCAGGGCCGTTGCCAATGATTTTGAGCAGCATAGTATTTACCCATACCATGTTTTCTAAAGGATATTGTGAACACTGTCTATAAAGCAGACCTGAAGCCTGGGATTTCTTTTTCTGTTTTAAACTCTGAACTTTCATCTTAGCATCCTACTTATTCTTCTTTCATACACAGGAAGCATCCCTTCTGCCCTTTAATGGGAAAAAAGCAGAGGTGATCAGAGTGTGAACTTCTACTATCTTCGGCAAAAGGGCTATAAACTATGGAAGAATCTATTTCCAGTTATGATTGTAAAATTGGAAAGCAGTGGAAAAGATATATTGTCAAACAGACACATTCTGATTTCTTACCTTGGAAAGAACACAGAAAGCATCATGAGTCACATAAAGGAAGGAAAGTGCACTGGCGTGACTGGCCATGGCAAGAAAATCTATCAAATCTTTGGAAGTAATAATTTATTTTTGGAGGTAGTAAGTCAAGTTCTCTGTCCTTGGGCACTTTGTAGAAAGTGGAAGTGGGTAATGTAAAATATAGCTCTTTCTTCTATAATATACCTTCATGCTTCTCTTTATTAGCCTAACAAATCTGCTCTGTCTCTTGGCTCTTTGCTTTTCAGCCATCTCACTGGTTTCCATCCTTAGGAATGCTTCTATTGTTTTCTGCTTCTCAGACAGAGTTTGTCCACCTCACTAAAATTAGTGTGGAGACCATATCTCTTCTAGAAGCATTCCTAGATGCCCACTTAGCTCTATTTCAATATATATCTTTTATATCACATCATCCACTTCTCTCTTCATCATGTTCAGATTTTTCTCTATTTTGGTAAACTATGGGAAATATTTATAATAGCCATTTAAATGAACTTTAATGCTAACTGTACCATCTCTGTTATTTCTGGTTCTATTGATATTTCTCGTAGGTCATGAGTCATGTGTTCCTTTTTCTCCACATATCTAGTAATGTTTTTATTGGATAATGGTCATTGTAAATTGTATGGTCTTAGTTCCTATATTCTGTTACATTCTTTCAAATTGTGTTAGACTTTATTCTAGCATAAAGTTATGTTACTTGAAATCAGTTGGATTATGTGAAGCTTTACTTTCAACCTTGTTAGGATGGGTCCAGAGCAGCTTTTAATCTAGGGCTAATTTAGCCCCACTGCTTAGGAGATATCTTAGAACTTTATTTAAAGCTCTTTGTATTACAAGGCATGTCCACTCTGATAAAATATGATCCATTTCCAGCCCTGTGTCAACTCGGCCTATCATTTCTCAGTGGTTATTTCCCTGGGTCTTGGGTAGTTTCCTCTCATACATGAGCAGATCAGTAGTTAGACAAAGATGTTCCAGAGTTCTCTCTGGGCATGTCCCTTTTCCTAGCATCACAGATGGCACATTCTAGCCATCTTGGCCTCAAACTCCAGTCTTTCCTTCTTACACCTAGTGGAACTCTGAACTCTAGTTGGGTTCTTCTTCCTTGCAGTGTGGCCTAGAAACTGAGTCCAGGCAGTCGACTGGAGTGCCGGGGCTCCTGAAACTTTCCCCCCTTTATTCTTTAGGAATCAGAGACTTTCACTGCCTGTTGTCTAGTTGTGCAGTTGTCAATACCATCCCTTGTATACCATTATAATCGGAATCAGAAGTTGAAGATTGTTTTTAATTTAGTTATGAATATTGTGAAGCAAATAATCTCGACTGTATGTTTATATTTGATTGTAGACTGTAAACAATCTCTTAAAGGTTAGTCCCTGTTGAAAACACTAACCCATGAGGTGTTTGGTCCTTACCTACTTGTTCTTCAGGCTCTGTCTGTGTCCCTTAATCATTTAATAAATACTCTTCGGTGTATGGAGAATGCCCAGGGCCGTTG
Source organism: Oreotragus oreotragus (assembly GCA_006410675.1). Classification (NCBI taxonomy): domain Eukaryota; kingdom Metazoa; phylum Chordata; class Mammalia; order Artiodactyla; family Bovidae; genus Oreotragus; species Oreotragus oreotragus. Next base: position 213,099 of record SJYX01010616.1, read on the forward strand.
CCAATGATTTTGAGCAGCATAGTATTTACCCATACCATGTTTTCTAAAGGATATTGTGAACACTGTCTATAAAGCAGACCTGAAGCCTGGGATTTCTTTTTCTGTTTTAAACTCTGAACTTTCATCTTAGCATCCTACTTATTCTTCTTTCATACACAGGAAGCATCCCTTCTGCCCTTTCATGGGAAAAAAGCAGAGGTGATCAGAGTGTGAACTTCTACTATCTTCGGCAAAAGGGCTATAAACTATGGAAGAATCTATTTCCAGTTATGATTGTAAAATTGGAAAGCAGTGGAAAAGATATATTGTCAAACAGACACATTCTGATTTCTTACCTTGGAAAGAACACAGAAAGCATCATGAGTCACATAAAGGAAGGAAAGTGCACTGGCGTGACTGGCCATGGCAAGAAAATCTATCAAATCTTTGGAAGTAATAATTTATTTTTGGAGGTAGTAAGTCAAGTTCTCTGTCCTTGGGCACTTTGTAGAAAGTGGAAGTGGGTAATGTAAAATATAGCTCTTTCTTCTATAATATACCTTCATGCTTCTCTTTATTAGCCTAACAAATCTGCTCTGTCTCTTGGCTCTTTGCTTTTCAGCCATCTCACTGGTTTCCATCCTTAGGAATGCTTCTATTGTTTTCTGCTTCTCAGACAGAGTTTGTCCACCTCACTAAAATTAGTGTGGAGACCATATCTCTTCTAGAAGCATTCCTAGATGCCCACTTAGCTCTAGTTCCCCTGACTTCAAGTTTCTTGTTGATAATAATGGATTTAAAAACTTGTTTACGGAGCGTCTCTGGCGACTCAGTGGTAAAGAATCTGCCTGCCAGTGAAGGAGACACAGGTTTGATCCCTGTGTTGGGAAGATCCCCTGGAGGAGGGCACAGCAACTCCCTCCAGTATTTTTGCCTGAGGAATCCCATGAACAGAAGAGTCTGGTGGGCTACAGTCCATGGGATCACAGAGAGTTGGATACGATTTAGCAGCTAAACAACAGAACACTTACTGTGTAACAGGCCTTCTGCTAAACTCTTGAGGTACAGTTGGAAACTACAGAATTTACATCTAGTGGGTTAGGAGAACAGGGTATAAACAGCAACAGAAAAACACAATTGCAAATTGTGATAAATTTCTGGTAGAGGTAATGTTGTGGGTGAGGAGTGGACTTAAATCTGTTCTGAAAGGTAGAACTTCAACTGATATATGAATAGTGAGTAGGTACTAGGTAGAACAGTGGTCTTTGCCCTCCCAGGAGAAAGAACAGCAGATACACAACCGACAGCCTTCTGTTTAGTTAAAAGGCACAAAGCCTCTTAAGAGAGGTGGGAGATGGGATTGGAGCTATCAACAGGTGTCCAGTCAGGGCCAGCAGTGGAGGCCATGGAGGGGGTTGATTTCAGTCTGAGTGGAGACATCTTAGTGCAGATGACTGAAGAGAGGAAATGGTCAACATCTTAAGAAGATGGCTGGGTGGGTTGAGGATGGATGCTGGGGAAGGAGTAAGTCTCAAAGTATGTGGGAGGTTTCATCCATAGGTTAGGCCAAGGATGACCATTTCTGGAACCAAAATGCAGGCAGACATATTCAGCAAATTTTTTCTTCTCCTCTATTCTTGAAACTCTATTTTCTATTTTACCTTTTCTGTCAATTTTGCTCTCTCCTCACAACTTTGCCCTGTAAATGGGTATCAGTGCTACTCTTTTCTTTATCTGGGGCGTGATAGAAGTGGGAAGGGAAAGGATCACTGTAATTTTAAGAAAACCACTTAAAGTTGGATATTAGACATCACAGTTCTTAGAGGTCTTTGGTTTAGTCATGAGGGCTCCCTTGCTGATGTCCTTCCCCTGAGGCTCCACCTGCTAACATTTTCAGGTGGTCTTCATCTCAATGACCCCCATCCTAGACTAGCCTCTGTCAGCTGCCTCTGATGAATACTAAAAATAACCCATTATCGAAATTACTTAAACTAAATCTCTACTGCAGAGATGAATTCAGAGATTACCTAAAACAAAGAAGCAAGCTATTTCAGTCATTTTAAAAGCATTTTTCCACTAATATTGCATAAAGTAGAAACAGATAATGCCTATCTAGAAGAATTGTTGTGAGGATTAAAAGTTATGTGAGTAACAGTAACTTGAGGAGGAGGATGGGATTTAGAGTGGAGCTGCTGTTTCTGCCAGCTATGGAATTGCATGGTCTGGGATTGTGGATTCAGAGGAAGCTCTGACATGTCTTGTGCAGTTGTCTTCTTCAGTAGAGATGCCTTTGTAGTTGCAAGTACCCCTTCCCTGGTGACTCAGCTGGTAAAGAATCTGCCAGCAATGTAGGAGACCTGGGTTCGATCCCTGGGTTGGGAAGATCCCCCGGAGAAGGGAAAGGCTACCCACTCCAGTAGTCTGGCCTGGAGAATTCCATGGACTGTATAGTTCATGGGGTTGCAAAGAATCGAACACAACTGAGAAACAGTCACTTTCACTTTCATAAATGACCATGTAGATTTCTGATCTTGAACTGGAATGGAAAAAGTCATGAGTGGCTAGTTCTGCCATTTTTCCAATTAAGGACCCTAAACCAATCTATCCATCAAGAAGGGCACTGTGACCGGATGCACAGCTCATTCTACTCTGATGCTTACAAGACAACATATTTTCTTGCTGTGAAGCTACTGAGCTATTTATAATACCCAGAAAATATATTGCTTCTTAAAAAATTACTTTCTGACTTTGCTTATCTATATATTTTGCCTAGACTGCCCTTCCCATATAGGAGAGACACCTACAGTTCTGCTCAGCTCAGCTCAAGTGGAGCCTACTCCTTCCTGACTCTCCACTTTTTGTCTTATCTGTTGCCCCATATTGAGCTATTTCTCCTATATTCTGAGTGTGCCTTATGGATATTCCCATTATAGAACTTTTCACTTTAACTGTAATTGCCTGCTTTGTCAGTTCAGTTCAGTCGCTCAGTTGTGTCCGACTCTTTGCGACCCCAGGAATTGCAGCACGCCAGGCCTCCCGGCCCAATACCATCTCCTGGAGTTCACTCAGACTCACATTCATCAAATCCGTGATGCCATCCAACCATCTCATCCTCGGTTGTCCCCTTCTCCTCCTGCCCCCAATCCCTCCCAGTATCAGAGTCTTTTCCAATGAGTCAACTCTTCACATGAGGTGGCCAAAGTACTGGAGTTTCAGCTTTAGCATCATTCCTTCCAAAGAAATCCCAGAGCTGATCTCCTTCAGAATGGACTGGTTAGATCTCCTTGCAGTCCAAGGAACTCTCAAGAGTCTTCTCCAACACCACAGTTCAAATGCATCAGTTCTTCAGTGCTCAGCCTTCTTTACAGTCCAACTCTCACACCCATACATGACCACAGGAAAAACCATAGCCTTGACTAGACAGACCTTAGTCAGCAAAGTAATGTCTCTGCTTTTGAATATGCTGTCTAGGTTGGTCATAACTTTTCTTCCAAGGAGTAAGCGTCTTTTAATCTCATGGCTGCAGTCACCATCTGCATTGATTTTGGAGCCCCCCAAAATAAAGTCTGACACTGTTTCCACTGTTTCCCCATCTATTTCCCATGAAGTGATGGGACCGGATGCCATGATTTTTGTTTTCTGAATGTTGAGCTTTAAGCCAACTTTTTCTTTCTCCTCTTTCACTTTCATCAAGAGGCTCTCCTCTTCACTTTCTGCCATAAGGGTGTTGTCATCTGCATATCTGAGGTTATTGATATTTCTCCTGGCAATCTTGATTCCAGCTTGTGTTTCTTCCAGTCCAGCATTTCTCATGATGTACTCTGCATAGAAGTTAAATAAGCAGGGTGACAATATACAGCCTTGACGTACTCCTTTTCCTATTTGGAACCAGTCTGTTGTTCCATGTGCAGTTCTAACTGTTGCTTCCTGACCTGCATACAGATTTCTCAAGAGGCAGGTTAGGTGGTCTGGTATTCCCATCTCTTTCAGAATTTTCCACAGTTTATTGTGATCCACACAGTCAAAGGCTTTGGCATAGTCAATAAAGCAGAAATAGATGTTTTTCTGGAACTCTCTTGCTTTTTCCATGATCCAGCGGATGTTGGCAATTTGATCTCTGGTTCCTCTGCCTGTTCTAAAACCAGCTTGAACATCAGGGAGTTCACGGTTCACATATTGCTGAAGCCTGGCTTGGAGAATTTTGAGCATTACTTTACTAGCGTGTGAGATGAGTGCAATTGTGCGGTAGTTTGAGCATTCTTTGGCATTGCCTTTCTTTGGGATTGGAATGAAAACGGACCTTTTCCAGTCCTGTGGCCACTGCTGAGTTTTCCAAATTTGTTGGCATGTTGAGGGCTGCATCATCTTTTAGGATTGAAAGAGCTCAACTGGAATTCCATCACCTCCACTAGCTTTGCTCGTAGTGATGCTTCCTAAGGCCCACTTGACTTCACACTCCAGGATAACTGGCTCTAGGTGAGTGATCACACCATCGTGATTATCTGGATCATGAAGATCTTTTTTGTATAGTTATTCTGTGTATTCTTGCCACCTCTTCTTAATATCTTCTGCTTCTGTTAGGCCCATACAATTGTTCTCCTTTATTGAGCCCATCTTTGTATGAAATATTCCCTTGGTATCTCTAATTTTCTTGAAGAGATCTCTAGTCTTTCCCATTCTATTGTTTTCCTCAATTTCTTTGCACTGATCGCTGAAGAAGGCTTTCTTATCTCTCCTTGTTATTGTTTGGAACTCTCCTTTCAAATGGCCATATCTTTCCTTTTGTCCTTTGCTTTTCGCTTCTCTTCTTTTCACAGCTATTTGTAAGGCCTCCTCAGACAGCCATTTTGGTTTTTTGCATTTCTTTTTCTTGGGGATGGTCTTGATCCCTGTCTCGTATACAATACCACGAACCTTCAATCCATAGTTCATCAGGCATTCTGTCTATCAGATCTAGTCCCTTCCACTGTATAATCTTCAGAGATTTGATTTAGGTCACACCTAAATTGGCTTAGCCTCTCACATAAGCACTTGTCTCAGACAGCAGCCCACAGGGTCACAAGTAACTATAAGTTACTTGCAGGACAGCCCCTAAGGTAGGAGACAGATGGGTCCCAGACTGAGCAGGTGGAGTCTGTCCCCCTGTGGACAGATACTCCAAGATGGAGATAATAGCAAGAATGAGAAGGAGCTGAGTCCTGTCCAGGTCAGATGTAAAGAGACCACATATTTCTCATTCTCGTTCAAGGAGACCTTCCTGATTACACAAGTACAGAAAGTTTCCTCTGGGATCAAAAATGGAGGATGTACCAGTGCTTACTAGGTGGTGTCAGTCTACTCATAGGCCTCTCCTAGGATCCATCTTGGCTAAGAGATGCGTGCACACGTTGGAGAACGCTGAGACAGACCAAATATGGGCCCAGAACAAGGCAAAAAAAGCAAGATGGCTGGCCAGAGGAAACTTGGAAGAAATGCCCCATATAAGTGATTTAAACGACTGCAAGGGTGCCTCTCTCTCTCTCTCTGGGCCTGCGCATGTATGCCCATTCACATGTACTCTTTTCCTCCTGATAACCATTTTTACTTGTTTCACTACTCTCTGTTTCTTTGTTGAAAATCATTTCTGTGAACAGACAAGCCAGGGCCTTGTCACTGGCCACTGGCCCTCGTGGTCTAGTGGCTAGGATTCAGTGCTCTTGCTGTAGAAGCTTGACTTTAATCTCTGGCTGGAGTACTGAGATCCTGCTTCAAGTCACTGCAGACCAAGGTCACCCAAGATCACCTCAATGACCCTTGTCCCCCCACCTCCCAGGGCTTCCCTTTGTTGGCCCCTTGGGACCAGTAGACCAGTTGACCCAGTAGAGCTTTACCAAAACTCCACTCTGGTTCAGACTGAGCAATCCAGACAGCCCAGAAACAAGAAAACACACTGCCACAGACTCGAACAAAGGCATGTGCCCGAGGCCTAGTCTCACTGTCTGTCTGCACTCTACCTGGACCTCCCTGTGTGCCCACTCCCAACCCAGGCCTGCTATGGACACCCTCCAGGACTGGAAGTAACAACTTTCTATTGCACTTCCTCTGCTGCTCTATTGTTGAATCTCAGCTTGTCCTCCAGCAGCCCGTGCTCCACTTAAGGAAATTTAATCTAACTTTGTCATCAAATACAGGAGGATGCCTCATGAAGACCTTCCATATTACTCAGGAGGCCTTGGAGGGTCTAACATGATGGCCTCCTGAGAAGGAACCATTCATCCAGACGCCCAGGTTTTATAGCTTCAAAGCAGCTCACAACCCCAAGGACAGTCCTCAGGGGGCAGGCCACACAACCCACCTCACAGAGCAGGCTCTTGGCTCCTGTCAACATGGTTAGGAGAAAGCACCTGGGGTGGTTCTAACCAGTGGAGGGCCTTATGTTGGCACCTCTGCCAATCGGGATCCCCAACACTCTTATATCTGGGCAGTCCTGGTACAAGCTCCTCTCCTTAAGCCCCAGACTCCAGTCTCAAACGCCCAGATAGATGCCTCAAAAGGCATGTATTAGAGGCCTTCAGAGAGTCATGCGGGCCCCTCTGCTGCAAGCATTTCCCAATCTACAGCCCCCCAGAGCATTCCCCTGGGAATGCCAGGGATGGTCCCTCATTTAGAACTCTGGTGGTCCACTGGGACAAAGGTCATCATCACCAGACTATTCTGGTTCAGTCACAATGATTTCATAGTGACTCTAAACCCCACAAGAGAACCTCATACAGCCTAGAAGGCATAGCAGGTAAAACTGGAAAGGGAGTGTCAATGAAGCTGGGTGTTTCTATCGGCACCATATTTCTAAAATAGTTTCCAGTGGTGGTAGCCACCTCTGGCTCTCTTTTCCTATTAACTCGAGCAGAGACATAACTCGGAATAAACCTAAATCCCTGGACTTCCTCATAGGAGCTGCCAAACGGGAGCTTTTCCAACTGCCTCCTCCAGTACAAACAGTAAATGCATCACAATATAGGCTAAAATAAGGTGCAGACTACCTTGGCCCATCATTAGAGATAAGCTTGATATTAGGTCATAAGGCCATCATCTCACCCTGTAATAGCCTATCTTGCCAGAGTCAAAACTGACCATCAGTGAAGGAGATTAATAATTGATTAATGATACTCTTAAATGCACAAGTTCCCACCATTAAGGTCCTCATGCTCAGCATCTTAGAGATAGTAGATGTTGTCCAGAAGATTCTAGGCTCCAACTTTGCTGCCCTAGATCTAGCCAACATGATCTACTTGGTCTTGATAACTGAAGATTCACAGCCTCAAGTTGCCTTCAATTTCAAGGGTGTCCACCATACCTTACTTGGGTGCCCACGGTTTTCTTGATCTGAATTCACTTAGAATAACCCACTCCTCCTTTTGGCATTATATACAGCATCCTACCACAGGGCCCCCCTTAGGATGCCATCTGAGAAGGCTTGTACCTAATTACACAATATCTACAGCAGAGAAGATGAACTATTACTGCCATAAGATCCAAAGACCACCACTTTGTTTGTCAAGCTTCTGGGCATAGAGTCATCAGCAGGCTGTAAAACTCCTCTTGTTAAAAAATGTCAGCTCCTCACAATCAAGGCTCCAGCACACTATAACAGATATGGCATGTATTAGAGGAAACACCTCCCCACACCTACCCATTCAACTTAGGTTATCTGTGTCATGACACAAAAATTAGCTTCTTTCCACCAGAACTCGACTAACTGCTTTATGATGGGCCAGCCAGCCACACAGCAGACCCTGGCCTTAGTCCCTCTGGCCCAGACGGCTGAGCTGAATCACTGGTGACATCTGACAACTCCTCTTAGAGTCTAGCTAAGCACAGTTCCACGGAGCTGTGCATGGGGCTCTGGATGAAACGTCCAGCCAGAGAGCAGCCACTTCAGTGACAAATCTCAGAGCCTAATGGGCTTCATGCACAACTCCCCACTCAAACAAGACTCTGGAAGGCTCCCATGTGGGGATGCCGAATCATGATGGCAAATTGGCTTTGTTGGGCTGCTGCTGCCCTCTGCTGGAACTAGAAGGTGTGCACCCACTATCAGAGACACTTTGCCTGGACTTCTGCTGGCTACACCAAGTCACCTTCTTAATCAGGTATGTGCTCACCCTCTTTGGCCCACCAGACATGATAGATTCACATCAACATACCCATTTCACCAAGCTGTTCAGCCAGAGGCTCTAGACTGTGGAATCTTGTGAAATTTCCACCTGGCTGGCCAGCCCCAAGCAGCTGAATTTACAGAAAGGCCCAGTGTCCTCCTCAAATATGTGCTCCTCATGCTTTCAGGGTCCCTCAGATGGACAGAAATTTTACCCCAGATTCTAATCCTGCTCACTGTGTGGGCCTCAGGTCTCCAAACTCCCAACCAACAACCAGTCTCCTACACAGACTCCTCTACTATTATTTACAGGGACCTTCACCTCTTTGACATCAGAGAGGATGTCATTTATATCTGCTCATCAGATGAATACTCCCCTTATATCACGATTTTTCTATCGTCTTACCATCGTCTATGAGCTGGCAACCCAACTGAACTTGGATTACGCGATACGATCCCCTTATATTAGAAAGCCAAGGGGACAAACCCTACCGACTTGCTTAGAGACCGTGGTTATACAGATTTCCTTGGCCCACACGGTGGCCTACCACCAGCCACAAAGCAGGCTAAGGCCACCAACTTTGCCTCACCATTTGGGTTATAAGTGAAAGTGAAAGTCGTTCAGTCTTGTCCGATTCTTTGAGACCCCGTTGACTATACAGTCCATGGCATTCTCCAGGCCAGAATACTGGAGTGGGTAGCCTACTCCTTCTTCCCAATCCAGGAATTGATCTGGGGTCTCCTGCATTGCAGGCAGATTCTTTACCAACTGAGCTATCAGGGAAGCCCTGGATTATAAAGCCTGGCTAATTAAGCCAAATTCATCACAAATTTTGCAGGATAGTGATATTATGGCTTCAGGATAAACAGCAGAATTGTGTGGGTCTCAGAACATGGGAAAAAGTTTCTCCATCCAGTGGATGGCAATCACACTAGGAAATGAAACCCAAACCCAAACCCAAAACCTTGAATCTAGCAACCTCTACCCTGCCCTAGATGAAGAGGGAAGAAACATCTGGCCCCAAAGCAACAACACTTGGCCTTTGGTGGTCAGTCCCCAAAGGAGGTCTCCTGGACACTAACCCAATTCAGATGTTCTCCTTGGGTGGCTCCTACCATTACCATGTACAACCTGGATATCAGGGATGCCAGTAGACCCCTCTGGCCTAACCCTGTCTCAGGTAATGTGCTGGAACAAATAGGGTGACTACCAGGCATGGACACTGACCCAGAGAACACCACCCTCTACATTTAGGGATGCCAATGGAAGTGATGCTTGAAAGGGTTGCACCCTCCTTACACCAAGCCTCAAATTATATCTCAGACAGGATGGCTGAGCTATAATTGGTTACCCTCCCAGGGTAACCGAGTCAGATCCATCTGGCTGACAGGTTTGTGCTTTAATGGTTTTATAGTGTGAACCGGGCTAACTCTGGATTGTGAATCTGTCATCCACAAAATGTCACTACAGTTAGCCCAGAATCTATGTGCACTGTGGGTGGAGTCCCCACAAAGCTTGGTCATGGACATCACGTGCTCTTTGTAAGGGGCACCCCTGAAGACTTGCTGAAGGGGCAAGAGAGCCTGCACTTGTGGGCTTCCTGACCCAGGCCTCCAGCACGCACATGCAGTCACCCTGCCCTTTCATGACTCTCCACCTGGGGAGACTCCTCTCCAATCAGCTCCGATTACCCTCAAGCAGACCAGTGCCCCAGACGACCTGGCCCTGGCCCAAGAGCTCGCTGTGTGAGGTGGCCGTACCGAGGCTTTCCAGAAGGGACCCTCCATTCTGCTCAACAGCCCTGTGTGCTGGCCTCCTCCCTGGATGACTGGGCCTCCCCCCGTTTTACAGACAGCCTTTCTGTGGGCATGATGTTGGTCTAGTTGTGTCCATCACTTTAGCCAGCGCCCTTCCCTGGTCTCTTCTTAGGTGAACTGACACCATATCATCACCACACACCAAGAATCTGCCACTCGGACTTGCGCAGACACTGCTTATGAAGGCCAGCGGGGCGCTAGCACTCCAGTCACCACCAGAAGCTGTGGGAAGTAAGTGTGGCCCCCAGCAAGCTACGGAGTCACCCAGGAGGCTCCCGTACCACCAGTGAACTTGGTAAGCTGCTGTGGGAGACACCGCACCACTCCAGTGCCCTCACCAGGTTCTGAGAGTTCTGGGCTCCTCAAAGGTCTGCCTCTAGTTCAGATCCACCCACCCCTGCTCCTCCACTGCTGTCTGAGGCATTTAGTCAGATTTCCACAGAAACAGTGGCCAAATTCTAGCCTTGGACTTCTGTCTGCTGCTGAATCAACCTTCCAGTCATTGGATTAATCTTTTCATGTGTTGAACCATTTTTGCCTTTTCATTCCGGTTGTTTCCACTCCTGCTCCTTGTTTTCTGTCAAGTGGAGGAGGGTGTCTTATTAGAGACTCATCCAACTTTGACTTAAGAAATTTTGGGGAAGATAAGAAGGGCAAAGAAAGACTCATCCTTAAATCTACTGTGTGCCCTGCAGATTCTTGGGAGGGAAAATGAATTACATGTAGAAGGGAGCATGCTACAGATGCTGCCGGCCTCAGGACTCCATCCCTCAGACCCACATTCAAACCCACATCCCTCAGACCCACATGCATCATGCTCCTCTGCCTCATGACTGGGCCATTGCTTTGACAGATGGGGTTACAGCAGATGCATCACCCATGTTGACATGGTCAGGCACCCAGCTGCACTTCTGCCAGGGCTTTGCATCTCTGCTGCCTCCCAGCCTTGGAGCTTAGCCATCCTAGCCAACCCACAGACCTGAGAGCAAGAAATACATGCTGGTGGCTGTAAAACCACGGAGGCGTTGCAAATGCATGTTACAGAGCAAAACCTGACTGGGGCAGAGAGCAGTTTCTCCTCTACATGAGTTCATCATCATGTCCCAGGATGGTGACCACAAGTCCCCTTACAGCCTGAGGCCAGCATGTGCAGTGAGAGCTTTGACAAGGGGATTGAGTGGAAGTCTGAGCAGGAGTGTGAGCAGGTGGGTGGGGGTGGGGAGCAGTGACCCCAAGACAGGAGGTGTGCACCTGCATGTGAAGGACACAGGAGAAGGGCCAGGGTGACACCAGGATCAGGGGCAAACAACCAGGAGTCAATCCAGAGGGGCCTTAGGGAGTCCCCAGAGGGCAGGGAGTGCCGGAGATTCCAAGGATCTCCCCACAGACAGGCGGGAGGCAGTACCAGGACCCAAATAGAACCCGGTGCCCTGGGCCAGGCCAATGGTAAGGAAGGGGGTGCAGCTAGGTCTAGAATCCATCTTGAAGACAGAAGTAAATGCCTTTGCTGCAAGGCAGAGGGTTGGACAGGAAAGAGTGGGATGAAAGGTGCCAAGGTCTGAAGAGCAGTGTGAAAGAGAGCCAAGCCGCCTTCCACCGGAGGACCCAAGCCTTCCCTTGGAGAAGACAGTGGGATTTGGTGTTCCCTCACTGGGCAGTGACTGAGAGAGCACCCCACAAACCATTGCCACCCTCAGGTGCTTGCCGACACTGCCCAGGCTAATGCAGATGCATGTGTGGCCCCAAGCCCAAGAATGTTAATCTACTCCATCTTCCTGGAAAGCTGCTGGATTCTGCTAACACAGAAAGAAGGACAGCCCAGGAGGATGTGGCCAAAGTCACTTTCTTTTCTCAGAATCACCAGGGCTCATTCCCTCCAGGCAAATATGAGCCAGAAAGACCAGTACATGCCCCGTGGAGATCCTGAAAATCAGTCTCTATCACCCAAAACACCGTGGTGTGTTTATTGTGTGCCCCTAACTTTGTCTTTCATTCCACATTCAACATTCCAGAAGCTTCGATATTACCTGGACAGGCACATAAAAATGGGACCTCAGGTCACATCAATTCAAAAAGGTCCTAACTCGTGTTGTGCACAGAGAAGACCATACAGTGCAGCATGGCACAGCACAAGAAAATGCTGTAAGGGCAGAGCCTTTAAGGAAAACTAGGACACACACTCAAATTCCGTGATTTTGATAAGCTACTTAGTCTCTCTGATCCTCAGATTATTCCTGTGGGGAAAACATAAGAAAGCCCATTTCACAGGTACTGGTGAAATTTTATGAACTCGTATGTGAAACTCCAGCCCATCCCATTCACCACCAGTTCCCACCACAAAAAAAAAAAAAAAAAAAAAAAAACTTC
>SJYX01010616.1:225480-262877 GCA_006410675.1 Oreotragus oreotragus
TTCACCACCAGTTCCCACCAAAAAAAAAAAAAAAAAAAAAAAAAGCCTTCACAGAGTTGTTAGGTCAGCTGATGACAGTCACAGAGGAAAGAATGGGCCCAGAGGATGGAGTGAATGAGCCAGATTCCTGGATTCTCCAGGACATCTGCAAGGCCCAAAGGACATCACAATAACCTAGTAGGGTCTGCTCACTAACCACAGACAGCAGATAAGCAGCAGCTGCTGACCACAGCGAGCTGCTCTTATTCACAGTTACTTTCTAAGTGTGCATCCATCACCTCCTTTATTCCTCCAGCAACTTCAGGAGGAAAGTGCCGGCGATCACAGCTGCAAATTTCATGGCTGTGGCTCAGCCTCACGGCCCCACATTCAGGCACCAGAGGGCCCATGGTGCAGTTCGGTGTCCCCATACTCTACAGCCAGGCTCCCCACTTCCTGGGCAAACTCTCAGACAGCACCAAGACCCAAGGCACTGATTGAACCCCTAGCTAACTCTCACCCGGGTCACCAGTGGCTGACACCTGACCTCTTCTAGACCTGGGTCCTCTGTGAGAGGAAGAGGATCATAGCCTGGCACTGCCAAGCTGTCCTAGCGGAAGGATCAATGCATGGAGAAGGTGCAAAAAGCCTTCAGGTAATCCTAGACCCCTCTGTTCAGAACGTATCATGGGCCTTCCAGCTGTTGTGGTTTAGCACTGGCACAGCCTGGCTCCTCCATCTCCACCTGGCTCCCACCTCCACCCCCAGGGAGCATTCCTCCCCACCAGCCACAGTGGGCCCCTCCTCAGGAGTGAGTGCCTGAGCCCCACTCTCCCTCTGCTGTCTCATGCTTGTCAGGGAAGGACTATTTACCACGGTGGGAAGAATTCTTCAGTCAAGCTGCCATCCTTCAACAATATTTATGAGGTTGTCACAAGGTGAAACAGAAATATTCACAAATATAAGAGGGCCTGCCTCCTGATACCTATATATTATAGTAAGCTATGGATGCAGACAGTTTTGGCTACACAGAAAAAAAATGACTCTGGCATGATTATTAAACTCATGAAGCAAGTCTTTCCAATTTATCCACAGATGGAGCCTCAAAGTTATCCCAACAAAAGGTGTTCGACAATGCCTGAATCCACCCCATGGTATCTACCCTACGTGCCATCCAAGATCCTCCTATGTTCCAAGCAGCCAGCTCCACGGGGGCCAGCAGGGCAGCAAGAGGGAGGGGAAGAGGATGAACACAGGGAATGCCAATGTGGGCCAGCCAGGGGCACTGACTTTCCACCCCAATCAGTGCTGCCTGCTCTGCTGCTCAACGAAATGCTGAAGCTGCGAGCCATGTGTTACACCACGAGCTGTGACCTCCAGAGGATAGGATTTGATCCAGGGTCAGAGGCGAGGCTTGACCACTTGGAGCTTTTTGTGTAGCAAAGTTTTATTAAAGTATAATAGAGATAGAGAAAGCTTCTGACATAGACATCCGAAGAGGACAGAAAGAGTGCCCCCTTGCTAGTTTTTAGCAAGGCTTTTTATGTCTGTTAGCAAGCTGCTAATCAGATAAGAGAGACTCCTCAAGGCTGAGGGAGTTTCACCAGGTCCCTCTCCCGAGGTGTGTCATCCCCGGCCATAAGATGACTGACTTGAATACTGGTTTGTTGAGCCATTATCAGTCCAAGGTCTGAGAAAAGAAAAAAAAAAAAAGTTAGTCTTAGGCAGAGCTAGTTTCATCAACAGAGAACAGGGGGGGGGGGAATGTCTGCCACTTGCAGTTTATTTCTTCCTGCCACTTGGGGACCTCTGGCCTTCCTACCTATTACCCTCTCATTTCCCCCTTTTCTTTTAGAATTATGTTGCCTAGGGGAAGGGGCACCATTCTCATTCCATAACTGCTTCTGAGCTGATACGGGGCATCATCCCTAAACTGGTGAGGCAACATATTCCCCTCACCCTCATAGTGAGAGTCTCTGGTCCAAAGGCCCCAAGTAGTAGTTGGAGGAAGCTGTGGCACTCAGCAGGAGTTTGGACAACCATTTGTAACTTAAAAGCCTTCATGCAGCTATAAGCAAATCAAGCTACACAGTTACAGATGCAGGGAGCAAACAGCCAGAACAGAACCATCAGAATTATTATAATTAAGACACTTTTCCACCATGGGGAACTAGTTAACATCTCCCAAAGTGAAGGGACTGAGACTTCAGGAGTATCCATAGCCTGGATTAGTGTTCATATCTGGTATATATGTACAACATCGGGTATGAATAATGGCACAAGTTCCTCCTTGTGCAGCTGTTAGAATATCTAAGGCCAATCTGTTTTGTAAAACCACCTTTCTAATTTGTATTGGTTTAGCATTAAGCGCTGAAATAGCTTTTTGAGAATCTTGTAAGGTTTGTTGAGTAAAGGTAGAGGATCAACTTGTAGCATAACGTCTGTAGTCCCCAGAGAGGGAATGAATATTGCAGCCAAATAATCATACCAGTAAAATACAGACCTTATCCAATGAGTTCCAAGTTGTGGGAAATTAGCAGGCTTCTTTTGAAGCTCTGAAAATATGAAGCCATGAGTAAAAGCTGGACCTAGGGTGCATCTCCCTATCCAGCGAGGGTGAAGCCACGCCCATAGGTAAGAGTTACATATCCAATAGGCCCAGTTTGAAGCAAGCCAGCACGACTGAGGGATCCAGTCCCAATCAGTGCCTGGCCAGGCAAAAGCAGGACCTGTACTGGGGTTAGAAAACACAGGAATTATTATATTGCATATTTCATATGAGGCAAAAACCCCAATTGTTTCCAATCATTATAATTAAGTCGTCAGCTAACTTCTGGAAATGGTTCTGTTTGTTCCCAGCATATAGGGTCACTAGACATTAGGCACCCCTTTTCAGGATTTAGCCATATGACCTCATCCCATATTTGATAAACATCAGGTAAAAAAACATTAAATCTAAACCCATTTGTCTTCTTATGTACAGCAAAATAGTCATTAAACGAAGACAAAGTATAATCAAAGTTAAAGGTTACAATATGCCCATAGTTAAGGTACAAAGTGTTTCATCAGTCCATTTTAGGATTATTAAATGTGATCAGATTAAGAAGAGGCACCACATATGATTGTTGTTGGCAAAGATAGTCACAGACTTGGAGAAAGTCCTTTCCCTGAACTGGAGATGCCCGCCATGGGAAGCCTTCCACTGAGGATGGGGGAAGTGCCCTGCAGACCCAGCAAGTAGACTGATTGTGGAATGCAGCATAGGAGTGAGCCCAGGACAGGAAGGCATTGCCTTGAGGGTCAAATGGCAGGCTCAGGATTTTTGGAGTTAGCAGAAGCAGGCCCATGCAGATTATCAGGAACATCTAAAAAGCGAAGAGTAAAATCAAAGAAAATAAAGACATAAAAATGACATGGCTTAGCCTGAGGGGTCAGGATGCCACTTTTTAATTCGAGTATGGTACACCCACGAATTAATTCCTGGCACCTTGACAGTTGTGGGAGAAGAAAGAATTACCTCATAAGGGCCTTCCCAGAGGGGCTCTAGAGATTCCACACCCACCTCCAAGGTCCCGATGTCTTTATCAGGACCTCTGTTCCTGGCTCAAACAACAGCTTGTTTGACTCAAAGGCTGAATCAGGAGTCACCTCCCAGAGTTCCCATAAAGTCTGTTGAAAAGCTGAAATTTGAGTTATATAACAAAAACTGATATTTAATAAGCCAACTGTCTGTCATCCAAATATTAACTTTAGAGTTTAAGATTCCACTCACATCATGAGAAGTCAGTACAGGAAGATTTCACCCATTAGTTAACTAAAGAGCTTTAGGCACTATTAAAGCAATAAAAGCAATTACTCTTAGACGATGTGGCATCTAATTTTCTACTCAGGTATCCTATACATT
This sequence comes from Oreotragus oreotragus, assembly GCA_006410675.1. Classification (NCBI taxonomy): domain Eukaryota; kingdom Metazoa; phylum Chordata; class Mammalia; order Artiodactyla; family Bovidae; genus Oreotragus; species Oreotragus oreotragus. Next base: position 229,364 of record SJYX01010616.1, read on the forward strand.
TCTGGTGAGGCCCTTGGGTTGTGTCATAACTCTCAAGGCCATACTTTTTCTTTCAGTGACAAACAAATTAAGCTCTGACACTGTGGGCAGGCTCAAAGCAGGAGCTTGCAAGAGAGCAGTCTGAAGAGCCTTAAGTGTTTTTTGAGTATCTCAAGCCCAAACCAGTTTGTCAGTTTGGGTTTGTTGAGTTTCCATTATAAGTTTATATAAAGGCCAGGCAAGTTCCACATAACCCGGAATCCAAATGCAGCCGTAGCCTGTGATGCCCAGAAATCTTCTCAATTGTCTTAAAGTCATAGGTAAGGGATGATTTAGCATAGGCTTACTTCTCTGGGGCCTATGGCCCTCGTCCCTTTGGCTATGATCAGGCCTTCAAATCAGTGACTGAAAAATATCTGGCTCATTCAGAATTTCAGATAATATATATACCTCACATCCTTTCAAGTAAGGTCATAAAGGAGAGTAGCACCCTTAAAGGCTCTAATATATTTTTCTGGGTCCTCCAAACAGTCTCCCAGATCCTCCTTAATTCTCTGTATTTCTCGATAAGAAAAGGGCTTATTAACTCTCATCAATTGATTGTTTTTCCCGGTGGGTGCTTCAGGGAGAGGCAACAGCTTCTGTAGCTGTTCCTCAGCCTCTCTGGCTGCCCTTCGCATATGATCCAAGGAATCAATTGGAGAAACCTGTTTTTCTTTATCTGTCTGTCTCCTGTCCTCCATCTCAACCTGTATTTCACCCTTCGTTTTACCTGTCTGAGCTTCCCTTACGTCACTGATCTGAGTTTCACTTGAAACCTGTGTAGTCCAAAGTCATACTGAGACAGGAATTTGAACCCCTACTGAGACTGGAGCAGTTTGAATTTCAGTTTGAGTTTCTACCAAGAACAAGGCCACCATCCCCTGAGGGGTGCCCTGACTCTCAATTTGCTCAGATGGAAGCCCCGGATATGGGGGCAAAGTAGGAGGACAGGAGGGAGCTGAAGGTTTCACACCCAAATCTATACCCTTAGGACAGAAGTCTGGCATGTCACACAGAGAGAAAAAAAGGTAACACCTATGCCACTTCTACCCATTTCCCTTATTTTCTACAGAACCGGTCTAATTGTAAGACAGTATTACAATTAAGAGACCCTCCAACTAGCCATTGTTCACTGTCCTCCAATGGATACTGTGGCCATGCAGTATCACATAGGAAGTTCAGGTGTGTATTCTTTAAGCTCTGGGGGTCAAATCTATCCCAGTTTCTCAGGATGCAGTTCAAAGGAGTCAGGCTTGAATTGTTAGCTCCCATCAGTAAGAGAGAAAAAGCAGCATCCAGCAGCCTTTTCTACCAGAGGCATCCCTCCCTGCTCTAGATGGGGGTGGAGACAGGTCTTCTACCTAAGCTTCCTTCCCTGGCCAGAGTTAACCTTAAGTCTCTTACCAAAGCAGATGTCCACTACCGTCCCTTCCTGTTCTATCACCAAGGTGGGCTGGAGATGTACCAGGGGTTAGACCTGGTGGCCTCCCAGATTGATGTCCTGTTCCTCTCCATTAAAACTTTGCCTGCTTTCTGCTCCTCCTCTGATGCCACCCTGGGTGCAACAGAGTAGCCTTCCAGAATGCCTCCCAAGCTAAGACCACTAGGGGAAACATCTGTCTCCTGCATGGCTGTGCACAGTCCTGAGTATATTCCTGACCACAATAGAACTATATAGTGAAGTCGCTCAGTCATGTCCAACTCTTTGTGACCCCATGGACTGTAGCCTACCAGGCTCCTTTGTCCATGGGATTTTCCAGGCAATAGTCCTGGAGTGGATTGCCATTTCCTTCTCCAGGGGATCTTCCCAACCCAGGGACTGAACCCGGGTCTCCCGCATTGTAGACAGACGCTTTACCATCTGAGCCACCAGGGAAGTCTGATAGAACTGGCAAGTCATAAAACATAAAACTCAAGGTGTCCCTTTTGAGTGTCACCACACCAGTATATGTGATAGCAAAAGAGGTGGTGAAGGGCTGGCCAGCAAGGAAAAGTGATTTTGTCTTCGAGTTATTAGGGCCAATTCTTCCAAAGCCACCAGAGAGCCGCCTCTGGTCCACTAAGAGCTAGCTTTACCAAAGGAAGCATTACCATTGCACCTCCAATCTGACCAGATCCTGGGATTCCGGATCTGTGACCTCAAAACCTCTGTGTCCTCAAAAGCACTAGTCACCAGCAGTGTTTCTAGCCACGTAGATCAGAGGCACAGCCATAATAAAGACTCACTTTCAGGTCGCTAGCCCTTGAGGCAGGCAGCTAAGAGAGCACCTTCTAGCCTGAGAGATGTTCTTGGAACTAGAGCTCCACCTAGCAACCAAACGTGCTCTTGTCTGTTGCTGCTGCTGCTGCTAAGTCGCTTGAGTCGTGTCCGACTCTTCATGACCCCATGGACCGCAGCCTTCCAAGCTCCTCCGTCCATGGGATTTTCCAGGCAAGAGCACTGGAGTGGGGTAGTGCACAATAAAACAACAAACAGCACAGAACTGCAAGTCCCTTGAAAGTCTGTGATCCCACAGGTTTGGTCAGTAGTTCTAATTCCTCAGGCAGTCACAAAATGGCCAAAGAGACCAGGAAAAGGTGACCAAGAAAGGAATGTTTTGTCCACATGAATCACCCATGTCTGACCATTCCTCTCACAGGGACATTGGGTGCCTCTTGGTATTGGCAGGTTGGTATAAACCCCCAACAAGGCTCCCCTTGGGGGCTGCCTTCAGTCACTACGAGGCACCACAAAACTGCAGAGCAGGGTTCAACACTCACTTCATGAAACACTTTTTTTATATCTGTTAGCAAGCTGTTAATCAGATAAGAGGGACTCCTCAAGGCTCAGGGAGTTTTACCAGGCCCCTCTCCTGCAATATGCGTTTTTGAGATAGGATGGCAAAAGGTGTGTCATCCCCGGCCATAAGATGATTGACATGAATCCTGGTTTGTTGAGCCATTATCAGCCCAAAATTTGAGAAAAGAAAAAAAAAAGGTTAGTCTCATACAGAATTGGTTTCATCAACAGAGAAGGGGATGAAAAAACATCTGCCACTTGCAGTTTATTTCCTCCTGCCACTTGGGGACCTCTGGCCTTCCTACCTATTAGCCTGTCACCAAACAGTGCCCGGAGGCTCAGATAGAAGTGATGCAGGGGACTGGCTGGCAGCCTGCTTTTGAAGCCCACAGTGCTCCGGGCACTTTGAGTGGTGGACTTCTTCTCCAAATGAAGATTTAAAAGGAAGTACCACATATGAAACAGGAATGAGTGACAGAGATCTGGATACAGTGGGTGAGGGAACTCAGAGTCCAGCCCCCTCTGCTTTCCCTGTCCCCCTCCAGCCAGCACAGGGACCCCAAGGCAGAAATCGCAGAGAAAACACTGCTCCTGTCCCTTGCCTCAAGCCCATTGTCAGCTGCAGTGCAATCTGGGGCTCTGTGAACTGCACAGCCCAAGGCTGGTCCCAGGAAACCAGCTGCATCTCTTGTGGAAGGCAGTAGCCAGGGCCCTGTCCACACACCACTCAGGGCCCCCACTCAGCCTTTATTCCTGGGACACTGTGACCCATGCCCAGGGCCCCCAGGGAGGCAGACATCAGTCCAGCGAATCTCCACCTGAAGCCTGTTGGCCCCACAGTGACTTACCAGGTTTCCCATCTCTCAAAGAGGTCTATTTTTACTAAAGACATAAAAGCAGAAGTGTAATCTCCCATCACAATATTTTTATAATCTCTGATTTGAGTTCAACTCCTTTGTCTCTCCCACCTGACCCATAAAGACAAGAGGCGGTCAAGGCCACACTGTGAGTACAGCATGGAGGTCTCAAGACAGGACTCCTGCACTGGGCAAGCAGCAACCCCAAGCCGGGCTCCCACCTGACCTCAGGACCGCCCCCAGCCTTGGCCTCAGTTATGACAAGCCAACGCCTGCAAACAAGCCTTGTGCAAGTATGAAGGGGAACCATATGGAGGCTGAAGGAGCCTTGGCCTTGCAGGGATTCTGTCTAATTCTCAGTAGACAAGGAAATATGAAGACCACTGTCTCAGACCAAGCCTTGCATAGATGTCATCTCAAGACACTGCACCCCAGGACCCACCACAAAAACAAATTCCAGACATTTTACCTTTTTTCTTTGACCAGAAGGAAGCCCCTGGACAGGCCTCGTTGTGTGTGTTCTGTGTGTGGAGCCCCTCATCCTGGCCCATCTTATTTCCTTCACCAACAGGTCTTATTTGCTTGTTTGTTGTTACCATTGGGCTCTCAGTAAGGAGCCCTGGATCTTCCCAGCATGTGAAGACGCTTAAAGCCCAGCAGCTGAGTGACAGTTGAGGCTGGGTACTGGGAGAGAGGGGTGCATCCTCTATGTGGCCCAGGAATGTGTGCAGGCTGCCCCTGTCAAAGCTGGAGCAGCCACAGGAAGACCACATAGACAAGGGGTCAGCTCCCAGGTCTCCATGCAGGACCGGACTCCCTTGGGCAAGGTGGCCCAGCACGGGCATGGCTTCTCCACATCTCACCACGCACTGCCTGGTGACCCAGTGGCCAGTGTGGGATCTGGGCCCAGGTGACAGCTGGGACATCACTCACTTCTCATGCCACCCCCACTTCATGCAAGAGGAGTACAATAATACCATGTCCCGGGGTTGGCTCCTCCCCTCTGGCCCCCAGCTGCAGCCCTCTACACCTCAGACCACCCCAGCCCAGCCCCAGCTGCCACCAGGGCTCCTGCTCTCCCCATGCCAGCAGGAACACAGTCCTTCCCATCTGTGGGCCTGAGGACATGACACGACCCTGGAGGCCACCACACCAGCTGCAGGACCACGTACCCAGTCTCAGTGGGAGGGGATTAGCCCTGCTCAGCTTCCTGTCAGCCTGCCGTTTCAGACTGGGCAGCTCCTGTCAACAGCTGGCACCCCAACCCAGACCACCCAGTGCTGAGCATGTCTGCCGCTCACACGCACAGAGAAGGCTGCTCTCACTCTCACCCTAAAGGATGGCCATCAGTAGGGCAGGGCTCCCTCCCCTGGAATATAACACCCCCTTCCCCAGTGGAGAAACGAGAAAATCAGGGGACTCAGGCTTCCTCTTTTCTGGCTTCTCTTCTCTTCTCTTCTCTGCAGGGTCTGTGTGAATGCTCCCTGCCAGGCATATTCCTTGATCCCTTGGCCCACAAACTGGCCAAGACAGGCAAGCAGCCTCTGCAGCGAGATTAGAACAGGCCAAGCCCAGGGCATCAGTGGACAGGGCAGTCCCCACAGCAGGGGCTCTGCCCTGCCGGTCAGTCAGGAAATACTCAGGCTGCTTCCGTGATGAGCCAGGTCCACCGAGGGCAGGGGGAGGGCAGAGCAGTAAACAGCAAAACCCTTGGCCCTCAGGGAGCTTACCTTCTCGTGAGACTGAACAGGCAGTAAACAAATGATTAAGTGTGTTAGATGGTCTTTCCTTGGAGAAAAAAATGCAGCAGGGAACACTGGGACAGGGAGCGGTGCAGATGCGGACACTCTTCTATCATTGAGGCCTTCTGTGGACTCATCTCAACGAAATAATATTTGGGGGAGTCCTCTGTTGAAATAATATTCGGGGGAGTCCTCCATTTGCCACAGGCATAAATGTCCAACCCACTGGCCAGACCATAGCCTCCCACAGTCTCAGATCAAGAGAACTGGGAAAAACAGGAACTCAGTTTATTCTATACTAAGACAAATGCCAAAGAATGACTCTTGTCATAGGAATCTTCTAACTCCCTTTCCATTTGTAAATCAGCATCCTAAACAGCACTGCTTTAGTGAGCTGGTGACAGATGCACGAGAAACGCATTCTCCCACATGCCCATAAATTGATTTACTGTTTCAATTAATCTTGACTCTTCCTCTTCCACAATTCATGTGGCTGCTTTTTAAGTAAGTCATCTTTGGAGCTTAAATGAGCACAAGCATAAACACCAGTTAATTTATGTTTTCACTGTAGATGATTCCACATCCCTCAAGTATCTCTCAGTCCCCTCAATGGGCCAGCAGAAGGGTTCCCCCAACCAGCCATGGGGTGACAGTAGTCCCTTAACTGCTTGGCCAGTGAGAGTACCCAACATATTGTGTCTTGTCTACTTGGAGAGACCATAATTTCAGATGCCCATATGAAAGAAAAACACTCATTCCCCCCACAGAAGAGTGCTGAGCCTGGGCAGCCCAGAAATGGAGCTAGGAGGAGGCCGAGGGAGACTTGTGGAAGGAGCAGGAAGCAAGTGGCCAGCAGCCTTACCAGCATGGGTGTGTCAGCCAGCATTGCCGACCTAAGTTCTGCTCAAAGACTTGCTGTTCCCTGCAGAGAAAACACTGGAAAGCCCCAGCGTAACCCCTCTCTGGATCGTGGCAAGGAGATTTCATGTAGGTTAGAGAAGAAAGTCACATGGCCTGTTCCCAGCCTGGCAGGAGAGCTGGGAGGACACTGCAGAAAGGATGGGGAACCAGACTACACGTGACCAGACCACAGTGTGGAGGTGCTGGGTGAAAGAGCAGGGCATCCCAGGAGCTGAGTTGGAGAGATCACTCAGGCACAAACCTGCAGTCTCTGGGCTTTGTCCCTCCCTTGCCACCCCTCCCCCGCCTCCTCTGGCACTATCGCCCCACCCCCAGAGGACCCGGCCTCCTGGACCTTCCTTTGGCCCTCTCTTCAGTCAGCCTCTCCCTTCCCTTCATACCCTTCAGTGACTCCTCAGGGCCTCAGGATAAAGTCCCAAGTCCTCTGATGGCATTCCATGGCCTTCCTGATTTTCCTCTTGAATCTCACTCCCCATCCCCACCTGGAGGTCCATCCTCACTCAGGGGCCTGCAGTCCCCAGGACAGTCCAAGCCTCCAGGTACCTGCAGGCTAAGGCTCAGGTGAGAAAACTTCCCACCACTCCTGTGCCTGACAACTCAGACTTGAGTCTGACCTCAATCATGACCAGGTTTTCCACCCATCTCCTGATCCTGATGCTCCCCTGGTGCTCAGCGCTCCCTTGGGCTTTACCCATCAGAACCTTTCTCATCCATTCCTGGACTCTGCTTATTTCTCTCCACTACCAGCCTGTGAACTCCCTTAGTAGAGGAATGGTGCCTCCTTACTGACTCAGTCAGACATGCAGCCACAGACGCCTGTGTAAGGGAAGACTGGATGGATGGAGGGATGGATGGAAAATATATTATAAACCATAAATACTTAAAGAGAGGGACCTAATCACTTTCAGGAAACTAAGTCATTGAGTCTCAAAGAGCCAAAAAGTGAAACAACGTTTTATGTGTGGTATATTAGGAGATAGCGTGTTCTTTTTTAAATATATGTTTATTTAGCTTTGGCTGCGTTGAGTCTCGACTGTGGCCACGGGCTCTTCATTGCACCATGTGGGCTTTGTAGTTGCAACACTGGCTTAGTTGACCACACAGCATGTAGGATCTTAGTTCTCATAAAAAACTGTGTTAGTCATTCAGTCATGTCCTACTTTTTGCGACCCCATAGACTGTAGCCCACCAGGCTCCTCTGTCCATGGAATTTTCCGGGCAAGAATACTGGAGTGGTAGCCATTCCCTTCTCCAGAGGATCTTCTTGACCCTGGCATTGAAACAGTGTCTTCTGCATTGCAAGGATATTCTTTACTGTCTGAGCCTCCAGGGAAGCCCAGACCAGGGATCAAACCTATGTCCATTGGAAGGCAGATTCTTAACCACTGAACCACCAGGGAAGTCCAGGAGATAATGAATCCTTTTTCAAACTCTACCATGGACTTGACTGATTTTATCCCAGGTAAGGTGGCTGATCAAGAAAGAACCCAACTGACGATCAGCGTCAAGTTAGGCCCACTTCTTCCTGGCCAGGCCTGAGACTCTTCAACCCTAGTGGCCAGTTACAACTAGCAGCCCAGGCCAGGGAGCCTCTTCACTGCTGGGGCCTGAGACTGCCCTGGCCATCAATAACCCAGGGGCAGCAGGGAGGCGTTGGGAAGCACAGGGGGAGAGGGCTTCCACTACAATGGGTGAGCTGAGCAAAGACAGGCAAAGGGGCTTTTTTATGCCCTTGAACCAGAGAAGCCCTTTCATGACTGGGAGACACTGAGACAGCTGAAGGGAAGCATTACACTAAGCCGGGGACCCAAAACATCTTTGTGCTGGTGGGCCTGAGATGCCAAGATGCACTGAGAAATTACAAGAAGTAACGGAATTCCCTGATGATCTAGCGGTTAGGACTCATCACTTTTACTGTCAGGGCCTGAGTTCCATCCCTGGTCAAGGAACCAAAATTCCACAGGCTTCACAGTGTGGCCAAATAAACAAATAACAATAAATTACAAATTATCTTGAAACAAGTAAAAAAATAGAAAAACTATAATAAAAGCTATTTTGAAAAACAAGTAGAAATTATAAAGTTGAAAATTTCAGTAACAGAGATAAGAAACCCACTGAATTGGCTCAGTAATATAAAGATGACAGAAGATAGAATCTGTGAAGCTGAAGACAGATCAACAGAACTTACAAAAGAGAGAATACAGAAAATAAATCAAATGAATAGAGCCTCAGAGTCCTGTGGGAAAACATCAAAAGAGCTAACATTCATATCTTCAGAGTCACTGAGAAGAGAAAGAAAGTGGGTTTGAAAGAATATTCAAATCAATAATGGCTAAAAACTTGCTAAGTTTGATAAATAACACATACTCACAGATTTAAGAGGCCAAAAAAATCCCAAACAAGATAAACCCAAATAAGTCCATTCCAAGATATGTTGTAATTAAACTTCTGGAAACTACAGACAGAAAAGAATCTTGAAATCACTAAAGAAAAACATGATACCTATAAAGGAACAACAATTAGAATGACAAAGGACATTTCAACTGAAACCATAATGGACAAAGGGAGTGGCACAATATCTAACAAGTGCTGAAACAAAAAACTGTCAAGGGTGACTTTTTTCTGAAAGGACAATTTATTTTTTATTGAGGTCACATTGATTTATAAAAGTATATAAACCTTATGTGTATAATATTATATTTTAATTTCTGGATCACCTACAACATGCATGCATGCATGTTCAGTCACTTAGTCGTGTCCAACTCTTTGTGACCCTCTGGACTATGGTTCACCAGGCTCTTTTGTCCATGGGATTTTCCAGGTAAGAATACTGGTGTGGGTTGCCATGCCCTCCTCAGTCCACAACATGCTAGCCACCAAAAATTTACTTTCTATCTATCACCAAATAGTCAATCCCATTTAACCATTTTACCCTGTCTGCCCCACCCCTTCACCTTCACTTAGTCGTGTCCAACTCTTTGTGACCCTCTGGACTATAGTTCACCAGGCTCTTTTGTCCATGGGATTTTCCAGGCAATAATACTGGTGTGGGTTACCATGCCCTCCTCAGTCCACAACATGCTAGCCACCAAAAATTTACTTTCTATCTATCACCAAATAGTCAATCCCGTTTAACCATTTTACCCTGTCTGCCCCACCCCTTCACCTCTGGTAACCACTATTCTGTTCTTTATATCTACATGTCTGTTTTTGTTTGGCTTGGTATGTTCATTTATTAATACTTTAGTTTTTCATTTGTATTTATACTCCACATGTGAATGAAACCATACATTATCTATTTTTTTTCATTTCATTTAGCATAACACCCCCAAGATTCATTTATGTTGTATCAAAGTATAATATTTAATCTTTTATGGATGAGTAATATTCCATTGTACTTAAATACCACATTTTCTTTATCCATTCATCCATTGATTGATACTTAAGTTGCTTCCATATCTTGGCTATTGTAAATAATGTTTTCAAGTTAATGTTTTCATATTCTTCACATAAACTCCCAGAAGTGAGATAGCTGGATCATCTAGTAGTTGTGTTTTTAATTTTTTGAGGAACCTCCATACTGTTTTTCATAATAGCCACATGTATCTACATTCTCACCAATAGTGTACAAAGTTCCCTTTTCTCCACATCCTGGCACAGCCTTTTTATTTATCTTTTTGATAATAGCCATTCAAACAGAAGTAAGAAGATATTACATTGTGGTTTGATTTGCATCTCCCTAATAATTAGTGATGTTGAACATTTTTTCCTGTGCCTGTTGGCCATCTGTATGTCTTCTTTGGAAAAACATCTATTCAGGTCTTCTGCCTATTGCTTAATCAAATTATTTTGGGGTTTTGTTGCTGTTGAGTTATATGAATTCTTTGTACATATTGCTTAATCAGATTGTTTTGGTTTTCTGTTGCTACTGAGTTGTAGAAATTCTTTATATATATTACATATATGGTTTGCAAATAGTGTCTCCCATGCAATAGGCAGCCTTTTATTTTGTTTATGGTTTCCTTTGCAGTGAAGAAGCTTTTAGCTTGATTTAATTTAATTTGTTTATTCCTGCTTTTGTTTCCTGTGTCTAAGGAGATATATCTAGCAATACTTTGCTATCACCTATGTCAAAGAGCACACTGCCTATATTTTCTTCTAGGAGTTTTATAGTTTCAAGTCTTAAATTATTCAAGCCATTTTGAATTGATTTTTGTGTATAGTGTATAACAGTTGTCTAGCTTCATTTTTTTTTACATCTGGTTGTTCACTTTTCCCAACACTATTTATTGAAAAGACTGTCCTTTCTCCATTGTAGGTTCCTTACTCATAAGCTAGCCATTCCTACATGGATGCGTTTATCTCTGGGCTCCCAGTCCTGCTCCACTGATCTATATGTCTCTTTTTCCTGCCAACACCACGTTGGTACTGTTGTTCAGTCGTTCAGTCATGTCCAACTCTCTGTGGACCCCCATGGACTGTAGCACACCAGGCCTCCCTGTACGTCACTATCTCCCGGACTTTGCTCAAATTCATGTCCATTGAGTCGGTGATGCCATCCAATCATCTCATCCTCTGTCATCCCCTTCTTCTCCTGCCTTCAGTCTTTCTCAGCATCAGGGTCTTTTCCAATGAGTCAGTTCTTTGCATCAGGTGACCTAAGTATTGGAGCTTCAACTTCAGCATCAATCCTTCCAATGAATATTCAGTGCTGATTTCCTTTAGGGTTGAAAATGTTATAAGTTAGTTGTTTCTATATGAATGGGTTTGTTTCTGGGCTCTCAATTTCTTTCCATTGATCTATGTACCTCTTTTTTCTACCAATCAACACCATACTGCTTTGATTATAGTATCTTTGTAATATTGCTTAACATTAGGACATAGGATACTTTCAGCTTTGTTCTTTTTTTCTCAGAATTGCTTTGGCTCTTCAGGGTCTGTTGTGGTTCTGTATACATTTTAGAACTTTTCTTTTATATGAAAAAGTGAGATTTTGATAGGGATTACATTTAATCTGTAGATTACTTTTGGAATAAAGGACACTTTCAACAACGTTAATTCTTCTAACCCATGAACATGGAATATGTTTTCATTTATTTGTGTTTTCTTCAGTTTCCTTCAACAATGTATAACACTTTTAAGTGTATGAGTCTTTTACCTCCTTGGTTAAATTTACTCCTAAGTATTTTATTTGTCTGTTATAATTATGTGAAATTGTTTTCTTAATTTATCTTTCTGCTAGCTCATTGTTAGCATATAAAAATGCAACAGATTTTTTATACTTATTTTATAGCCTGAAACTTTACTGTATTCATATATTTCTAATAGTTTTCTGGTTGAAATATTTAGGGTTTTCTAGATATAAAATCATATCAAGGTGCCGGTGAGGGACCTCTGACAACCAGGTGGACAGGAGGAACCCCCAAGTGACTGGGGAGGATGTGGAAGGAAGCAAGGAAGGGAGAAGAAATAAGGCCAGACAGGACCAGTGCACATGATGGGTAGCTGGAGGAGGGAAGAGGAGAGGTTTACAAGCCAGAAGAGGATGCTTGCCAAGGGGGGACCCTTGGGACTTGGAGGACGGAGGAAGGTGCTTGGCATTCCCTGCCCCACCCACTTGATCCCAGGGGGCCTGCTGAGACCCTGGGACTAGTGCCATACACCCTAAGGCCAGAGGTACTCCAGAGGCCCCACCAGGAGGGGCTGAGCCTGGGCCTTGCCCTCCAACCTACCCAAGGCCTTTCCAGTGGCATGGGTCCTGAACCTAGACCTCGCCCACACCTAAACCCCACCTTCACCTAAGCCCTTCCCTGGCTAAGGCCTCTCCCCTGGCTTTTTTCTTTTTTTCTTATTGTTGTTCTTTGCTATTGGAGTTCAGTTTTACCCTAAGGTGATTGTTTCACATATAGTCTAATTTTTTTCTGTTATACCCATTAGTTTCATAAATATATATATTTTTTATTCTTGGTCGTTGTTCTCTTCTTTTTTTTTTTTTTTTCCCTGCTGCAACCTGTGGCTTGCAGGATCTCAGTCCATGGGCCAAAGATTGGGTCTGAGTTCCTGCGATGGAAGTGCCAAATCCAAACCACTGGACTAAGAGAATCTCAGGTTCCAGGGAATATGAATTGCAGTGAGGTATTCCAGAGGTCTACATTTCAACACCAAGACCCAGCTCTACCAAACTGCCTGAAAACTCCACTGCTGGAAACCTCAGGCCAAAAAAACTAGTAAAACAGGAACACAGTCCCAAAAATCACAAAGAGAAAGAGAGAGAGACAACAGAAAAATATGTTACAGATGAAGGAGTAAGGTAAAAACCTACCAGACCGAATAAATACAGAGAAAATAGGCAACCTATCTGAAAAAGAATTCAGAGTAATGATAGTAAAGATGTTTCAAAATCTCAAAAATAGGATGAAGAAAATACAACAAATATTTAATAAAGAGCCAGAAGAACTAAAAAATAAACAAACAGTAATGAACAACACAATAACTGAAAGGAATCATTAGCAGAATAATTGAGGCAGAAGAATGAATAAGTGAGCTGGAAAATAGACTAATAGAAATAACTGCTGAGGAGTAAAATAAAGAAAAAAAGAATGAAAAAAATTGAGGATAGACTCAGAAACCTATGGGAAATATTAATACAACATTTGAATCATAATGGTTTCAGAAGACGAAAAAAAAAATCTGAGAAAATATTTGAAGAGATTATAGTTGAAAACTTCTCTAACATGGAAAAGGAAATAGCCACTCAAGTACAGGAAGCACAGAGTCTCATAGAGGATAAGCCCTAGGAGAAACACATCAAGACACATACAAATCAAATGTTTAAAAAAATTAAGACAAAAAAATGTTTTAAAAAAAACAGGAAGGGGAAAGGAAGAAATAACATACAAGGGAATCCCCATAAGGCTATCAGCTGATTTTTCACCAGAAACTGCAGGCCAGAGGAAGTGGATATCTTTAAAGTAATAAAAGGCAAAAACCTACAACCAATATTACTCTACTCAGAACAGATCTCATTTAGATTTAATGGGGAAATCAAAAGCTTTCAGTTCAGTTCAGTCACTCAGTCGTGTCCGTCTCTTTGAGACCCCATGAATCACAGCAGGCCAGGCCTCCCTGTCCATCACCAACTCCCGGAGTTCACTCAAACTCATGTCCATCAGTTGGTGATGCCATCCAGCCATCTCACCCTCTGTCGTCCCCTTCTCCTCCTGCCCCCAATCCCTCCCAGCATCAAAAGCTTTACAGACAAGCAAAAGCTAAAAGAGTTCAGCATCACCAAATCAGTTCTACAACAAATGCTAAAGAAACTTCTCTAGGCAGGACACACAGGAAAAGAAAAATACCCACAAAAACAAACACAAAACAATTGATAAACAAACGTTGATAATTACATTAAGTGGAAATGGATTAAATCCCCCCAATGAAAAAGACACAGACTGGCTGAATGGATACAAAAACAAGACCTGTATATGTGCTCCCTACAAGAGACCCACTTCAAACCTAGAGACATATAGACTGAAAGTGAGGGAATTTAAAAAGATATTCCATGCAAATGGAGATCAAAAGAAAGCTGAAGTAGCAAAACTCATATCAGACAAAATAGACTTTAAAATAAAAACTGTTACAAGAGATATGGAAGGACAATACATAATGATCAAGCAGCTATAATAATTATAAATATTTATGCACCCAACATATGAATGCCTCAATACATAAGGCAAATACTACCAACCAACCACAAAAGGAGAAATTAACAGTAACACAATGATAGTGGGGAATTTTAACATCCTGCTTATACCAATGGACAAATCATCTGGACCGAAAATAAGTAAGGAAACACAAACTTTAACTGACACAATAGACCAGATAGATTTAATTGATATTTATTTACAGGATATTTCACCTGAAAGCAGCAGAATAAACTTTCTTCTCAAGTGCACATGGAACATTCTCCAGGATAGACCACATTTTGGGTCAGAAATCAAGCCTAGAAAAATTTAAGAAAGTGGAAACTGTATCAAGCATCTTTTCTGACCACAACACTATGATATTAGAAATCAATTATATGAAAAAAACTACAAAAAACACAAACACATGGAGGCTCAATGATATGCCACTAAATAACCAAGTGATCTTTGGAGAAATTAAAGGAGAAATTAAAACAATACATGGAAACAAAAGACAATGAAAACACGATGACCCAAAACCCATCATGTCTTTTTTTTTTTGCTTAGTCCCTGAGTCGTATCCAACTTTTTGTGACCCCCATGGTCTATAGCCTACCAGATTCCTCTGTTCATGGGATTTTTCAGGCAAGAATACTGTAATCCATTCCCTTCCCATGACTGCAGTCACCGTCTGCAGTGATTTGGAGCCCAAGAAAAAAACTCTATCACTGTTTCCATTGTTTCATCATCTATTTGCCATGAAGTGATCGGACCGGATGCCATGATCTTCATTTTTTGAATGTTGAGTTTTAAGACAGCTTTTTCACTCTCTTCTTTGACCTTCAACAAGAGGCTCTTTAATTCCTCTTTGCTTTCTGCGACTAGGGTGATGTCATCTGCATGTCCGTTGTTGCTCAGCCACTCAGTTGTGTCTGACTCTTTGCAACCCATGTACTGCAGCATGACAGTCTTCCCTGTCCTTCACTATCTCCTGGAGTTTGCTCAAATTCATATCCATCAAGTTGGTGATGCCATCAAACTATTTCATCCTCTGCCATCCTCTTCTCTTCCTGCCTTCAATCTTTCCCAACATCAAGGTCTTTTCCGATGAGTCAGTTCTTTGCATCATGTGACCAAAGTACTGGAGCTTCAGCTTCAGCATCAGTCTTTCCAATGAATATTGATCGTTGATTTCCTTTAGGATTGACTAATTTGATCTCCTTGCAGTCCAACGGACTCTCAAGCGTCTTCTCCAACACCACATTTCAAAAGCATCAATTCTTCAGTGCTCAGCCTTCTTTATGGTCCAACTCACATCCACACTTAACTACTGGAAAAATCATCACTTTGACAAAATGGACCTTTGTTGGCAAAGTAATGCCTCTGCTTTTTAATACACTGCCTAGGTTTGTCATAGCTTATCTTCCAAGGAGCAAGCATCTTTTAATTTCAAGTCTGCAGTCACCATCTGCAGTGATTTTGGAGCCCAAGAAAATAGNACATGACCACTGGAAAAACCATAGCCTTGACTAGACAGACTTTTGTTGGCAAAGTAATGTTTCTGCTTTTTAATATGCTGTCTAGGTTTGTCATAACTTTCCTTCCAAGGAGTAAGTGTCTTTTAATTTCATGGCTGCAATCACCATCTGCAGTGATTTTGGAGCCCAGAAATATAAAGTCAGCCACCGTTTCCACTGTTTCCCCATCTATTTGCCACGAAGTGATAGGACCGGATGCCATGATGTTAGTTTCTGACTGTTGAGCTTGAAGCCAACTTTTTGAATCTCCTCTTTCCCTTTCATCAAGAGGCTCTTTAGTTCTTGTTCACTTTCTACCATAAGGGTGGTGTTATCTGCATATCTCATATTATTGATATTTCTCCTGGCAATCTAGATTCCAGCTTGTGCTTTCCCCAGCTCAGCATTTCTCACGATGTACTCCGCATATAAGTTAAATAAGTAGAGTGACAATATACAGCCTTGACGTACTGTTTTTCCTATTTGGAACCAGTCTGTTGTTCCATGTTCAGTTATAACTGTTGTTTCCTGACCTGCATACAGCTTTCTCAGGAGGCAGGTCAGGTGGTCTGATATTCCCATCTCTTTCAGAATTTTCCACAGTTTATTGTGATCCACACAGTCAAAGGCTTCTATGTCCAGTTCTAACTGTTGCTTCTTGACCTGCATACAGATTTCTCAGGAGGCAGGTCAGGTGATCCAGTATTCCCATCTCTTGAAGAATTTTCCACAGTTTGCTGTGATCCACACAGTCAAAGGCTTTAGTGTAGTCAGTGGAACAGAAGTAGATGTTTTTCTAGAATTCCCTTGCTTTTTCAATGATCCAACGGATGTTGGCAATTTGATCTCTTGTTCCTCTGACTTTTGTAAATCCAGGTTGTACTTCTGGAAGGCCTTGGTTCACATATTGTTGCAGCCTAGTTTGAAGGATTTTGAGCATTACCTTGCTAGCATGTGAAATGAGGAGAATAATGTGAAGGTTCTTTAAAAAGCTAAATATAGAACTACCATATAACAAAGCAAGTAATTCCACTATTGGGCATATACTCTGAAAAAATCATAACTCAAAAAGACACATATACCCCAATGTTCATTCCCACACTATTTACAATAGCCAAGACAGGGAAGCAACCTAGATGTCCATTGAAAGATGAATGGATAAAAAGATGTGATACATATATACAATAGAATATTTACCATAAAAAGGATCAAAAATGGATCAATTGTAGTGATGTGGATGAATCCAGAGCCAGTTATTCAGAATGCATTAAGTCAGAAAGAGAATATCAAATATTGTATATTAACACATACATATGGAATCTAGAAAAAAATGGCACTGAGGAACCTATTTGCAGGGCAGAAGTAGAAATGCAGACATAGAGAATGGACTTGTGGATACAGGGAGAAGGAGTGGATGGGATGAATTGAGAGACTAGCACGACACACATACACTACCTTGTGTGAAACAGATTGCTAGCAGGAAGCTGCTGTATAGCAGAGGGAGCTCAGCTTGTTGCTCTGTGATGACCTAGAGGGATGGAAAGGAGGAGGAGGTGGGAGGGAGAATCAAGAGGGAAGGAATATATGTATACTTATGCCTGACTCATGCTGTTGTACATCAGAAACTAATACAACATTATAAACCAATTATATTCCAAAAAATAATAAATAATTTTTTAAAAAGCATGTCATCTGATTTCTCCAGACATATGCATGGATAATAAACACATGAAGAGATGCTCAACATCACTCATTATTAGAGAAAGACAAATTAAAACTACAATGAGATGTCGCCTCACATTGGTCAGAATGGCCATAACCAAAAAATGCACAAACAACATGTGCTGGAGAGGGTGTGGAGAAAAGGGAATCACCTTGTACTGCTGATGGGAATGTAAATTGATAGAGCCACTGTGGAAGACTATATGGAGATTCCTTTTAAAATTAGGAATAAAGCCACCATATGACCCAGCAATACCACTTCTTCAGTTTTCCTGAAGAAACTGAAAAAGACACCTGTACCCCACAGCTTCTTACAATAGCTAGGACATGGACGCAACCTAGATGTCCATCGACAGATGAGTGGATAAAGAGGCTGTCGTACATATACACAATGCAATACTACTCAGCCATAAAAAGGAATGCATTTGAGTCAGTTCTAATGAGGTGGATGAACTTAGAGCCTCAGAGAGAGAAAAACAAATATCATATATTAACACATATACATGGAATCTAGAAGGATGGTACTGATGAACCTGTTTGCAGTTCAGCAATGGAAATGTAGACATAGAGAACAGACCTATGGACAAGGGTAGGGAAGAAGAGAGAGAGAGAGTGAGATAAATTGAGAGAGTAGCATGGAAACATATACACCAACATATGTAAACAGATAGCCAATGAGAATTTGCTGTATGACTCAGGGAATTCAAACTGGGGCTCTGTAATAACCTAAAGAGGTGGGAACCTAGGGAGGTGGGAGAGAGATTCAAGGGGGAAGAGACATATGTACACCTATGTTTAATTTATGTTGATGTATGACAGAAATCAAACCAATATTGTAAAGCAATCATCAATCAATTAAAAGTAAATATTTTTTAAAAACGTCAACCACAAATAGTGACAGTTTTACTTCTTTCTTTCCAGATTTGATGACTTTTATTTCTTTTTCTTGCATTTCACTCTGGCTGAGACTTCCAACACAGTTGTGAATAAGAGTGGTGAAAGTCAGCATCCTGGCCTTCTTCCTGATTTTAGAGGGACTGCTTTCAATTTTTCAACATAAAGGATAACGTTAGCTGTGGATTTGTCATACATGACCTTAATTACGTAGAGGTGCATTCCTCTATGGGTTTCCCAGATGACACAGTGGTAAAGAATCCACCTGCCAATAAAGGAGATGCAAGAGATGTGGGTTCAGTTCTTGGGCTGGGAAGATAAGATCCCCTGGAGTAGGAAATGGCAACCTGATCCAGCATTCTTGCCTGGAAAATTCCATAGACAGAGGAGCCTGGTGGGCCACAGTACATGGGGTCACAAAAAGTCAGACATGACTAAGCAACTGAGTGCACACACAGACATACAGTCTTCTATGCCCATTTTATTGAGAGTTTTTTAAAATCATAAATGGGTTTCAAATCCTGTCAGATGCTTTTTTCTGTAAGTACTGAGATGATCATATGATTTTTATCCTTCATTTTGTTACTGTGATATAGCATGTAGATTGATTTGTGGATGTTGAACCATCCTTGCATCCCTGGAATAAAACCTACTTGATTTTGGGATCCTTTTAGTGTATTCCTGAACTTAGTTTGCTAGTATTTTGTTGAAGATTTTTGCATCTATGTTCATTAGAGATATTGACCTGTAATTTTATTTTTTATCTGATCTTGGTATTAGGCTTCATAAGATGAACTAGGAAGCATTCACTCCTCTAATTTTTTTGCTATTTTGAGACGTATAGATCTTAAGTCTTCTTTGACTGGTAGAATTCAACTGTAAAGCCATCTTGTTTGAGGTGAAGTTTTTGATTACCATTTCAATCTCTTTCCTAGAGATTGGTTTATTAAGATTTTATATTTATGATTTATCTATAAGGTTGTATGATTCTAAGAATTTTTCCTTTTCTTCTAGGGTGTTCGATTTGTTGGCATATAGCTGTTCATAATATTCTCTTATAATCATTTATATTTCTATGAATGTTATTTCTCCTCTTTCATTTCTGATGTTATTTTTCAGAGTCTTCTCTCTTTTTTAGTCGAAGGTTTGTCAATTCTTTTTCTTTTCAAAGAACCAATTCTTAGTTACACTGATCTTTTTTATTTTATCTTTAGTCTGAATTTAATTTATTACTGCTATTGATCTGTATTTTTCCTATCTTCTACTGACTTTGGGCTTTGTCTGGCCTTCTTCTTCTAGTTTCTTTAGGTGTAAGTTTGTGTGTGTGTGTGTGTGTGTTCAGCCATGTGCGACTCTTTGCAACCCCATGGACTGTAGCCCACCAGGCTCCTTTGTCCATGGAATTTTCCAGGCAAGAATACTGGAGTTGCTATTTCCTACTCTAGGGATCTTCCTGACTTCAGGGATCAAATCTCTTGCATCTCTTGCATTGGCAGGCGGATTCTTTGCCACTGAGCCACCTGAGAATTTCTGAGGTGAGTGTAAGGTTAGATTGTTTAGTTAAAATTTTGCTCATTGCTTATTGTAGGCCTGGACTGTTATAAACATCCCTCCCAGTACCATTTTTTGCTGCATCCCATAGATTTTTTCCTATGTTGTATTTTCATTTTCACTTGTCTTCAGGAAACGGAGATTTATCCTTTGATTTTTGAATAGCATGGTGTTCAACCTCCACATATTTTTGATTTTTCCAGTTTATTTATAGTCGATTTCTAGTTTCATAACACTATGAACAGAAAAGACTGATATGATTTCAATCTTCTCAAATTTAATTAGACTAGTTTTGTGTTGCAACATAGGACTTGCTCTTGAGAAGGATCCATAGGCACTTGAGAAGAATGTGTATTAGGGTGCATTTAGATGGAATGTTCTGTATAAACCTATTAAGCTCATCTCATCTAATGTTTCATTTAAGGCTGCTGTTTCATTGTTGACTTTCTGTCCGAATGAGTAATCAATTGATGTAACTGGAGTGTTAAAGTCCCCTAGTGTTATTGTGCTGCTGTAAATTTCTCAAGTGTGTTAAAAATTATTGTATATATTTTGGTGCTTTTATGTTAGGTGCCTATATATTAATCACTGTTATTGTCTTATTACTGAATTTTCTCCTTTATTTTTATATACTGTACATTTTCATCTCTTCTTACCTTTTTTGGTGTGAAGTCTGTTTTGGCTGATACAAGAATGACTAAACCTGGTATATTTAGACTGCCATTTGCTTGGAGTATCATCTTTCATCCCTTCACTTTGAGCCTACGTTTGTCTTTAGAGCTGAGGTGAGCTTCCTGGAGGCAGCATTAGTTAGGTCTAATGGGTGGTCATGTATGGATGTGAAAGTTGGACTGTGAAGAAAGCTGAGCGCCGAAGAATCGATGCTTTTGAACCGTGGTGTTGGAGAAGACTCTTGAGAGTCCCTTGGACTGCAAGGAGATCCAACCAGTCCATTCTGAAGGAGATCAACCCTGGGATTTCTTTGGAAGGAATGATGCTAAAGCTGAAACTCCAGTACTTTGGCCACTTCATGCGAAGAGTTGACTCATTGGAAAAGACTCTGATGCTGGGAGGGATTGGAGGTAGGAGGAGAAGGGGACGACCGAAGATGAGATGGCTGGATGGCATCACGAACTCGATGGACGTGAGTCTGAGTGCACTCTGGGAGATGGTGATGGACAAGGAGGCCTGGTGTGCTGCTATTCATGGGGTTGCAGAGAGTCGGACACGACTGAGCGACTGAACTGAACTGAACTGAATGCTGTGTCTTCTGATTTGCTAATTCACTTCGCGTACATAGAGTAATTATTGCTATGCGAGGGATCAGCACTGCCATTTTATGTTTTTTGGTTGCTCTGTATCTCCATTGCTTCTTTTCTTCGTTTTTCTGTCTACTATTTCAGTTTGGTCTTTTTCCGTGACTGTCTTTTTAGTTTCCTCTTTTTCTGTATTTCATGTCTCTGCTCTAAGTTTATGTTCTGTGGTTACCATAGTGTGTGTATAAAACGTCTCTCAGATGAAACAGTTCTTTTGCCGCTGACAGCAACTTGTCTTCATTTGCCTGTTTGGGTTTCATCATTTTCCTTTTCCCCTTTGGCTTTTTTGTTGTCTCAAATTACTCCTTTTTATGTTGTGAGTTTGTTACCAAATTTAAGTAGCTATAGTTATTTTTTCTGCATTTTTTCCTTTTGCTTTTATGCTCTGATAAAGTGTTTAAAAAACCTATTTTGAGGAAGAGTTGCAATTTTCTGATTCTATCACCTTACTCAAAGTTTGGGTACTTTTGCCTTTTCATCACTCATAGGAAAGTTCCTTTCAATTTTTCTTACAAATCTAGTTTTGATGAACTCTCAGTTTCTATTCATCTCTGAAAGCCCTTATTTCTCTTTCACATCTAAAGGAAAATTGCTGAAATAGGATATTTTTGGATGACAGTTTTAATCTTTCAATATTTTGAGAATGTTATTTCACTCGCTCCTGGCCTGTAGAGTTCCTGCTGAGTAATCTGCTGATGGCCTAATGGAGGTTCCTCTATAGGCTACCATCCTTTGGTCCCTGGCTGCCTTCAAATTTTCTTTGTAATTTATTTTGATAATTTTAATATAATGTGTCTTGGAAAGTCTATTTGCATTGAGGTAATTAGGTATTATCTTAGCTTCATGGACTATTCAATTCCTTCCCCAAGTTTGGGAAGTTCTCAGCTATTATTTCTGGGAACTCTTTCCTCCCTCTGTCTCTTTTCTCTTTCTGGGATGCCCGTTACCATGATGTTTTCCTTCCTAAAAGAGTTTTATAGCTCTTGTAGAATTTTCTCTTTTTAGGCCTTAAATCTCTTTCCTATTCTGCTTGCATCATTTATAGATTTCTATCTTCAAGCTCAGCTAATTCTCTCTTTCATTAGGTTTGTTCTGTTTTAATGATTTTAAGGCATTCGTCATCTCATTTATTGAGTTCTTCAGCTCTAGAATTTGGTGTTTTGTTTTATTTTTTTTAAGTTTCAGTCTCTTTGGTAAAGCAAAGATAATTTGTTCCTCATCAACATATCCAAAGTAGTGAATATCTTTCTACTTTAGATAAAATTTTTTTAAAAAACTTGATTCCAAGTATTCAGTTCAGTTCGGTCACTCAGTCATGTCCGACTGTTTGCAACACTATGAATCGCAGCACACCAGGCCTCCCTGTCCATCCATCACCAACTCCCGGAGTTCACTCAAACTCACATCTGTTGAGTTGGTGATGCCATCCAGCCATCTCATCCTGTCGTCCCTTTTCCTCCTGCCCCCAATCCGTCCCAGCATCAGAGTCTTTTTCAATGAGTCAACTCTTCGCAAAAGGTGGCCAAAGTACTGGAGTTTCAGCTTTAGCATCATTCCTTCCAAAGAACAACCAGGACTGATCTCCTTTAGAATGGACAGGTTGGATCTCCTTGCAGTCCAAGGGACTCTCAAGAGTCTTCTCCAACAACACAGTTCAAAAGCATCAATTCTTCGGCACTCAGCTTTCTTCATAGTCCAAGTCTCACATCCATACATGACCACTGGAAAAACCAGAGCCTTGACTAGACGGACCTTTGTTGGCAAAGTAATGTCTCTGCTTTTCAATATGCTATCTAAGTATTCAACATGTTAGAAATTACGGGCCTTCTTTTGCTTTTCAGTAGCTGAACATACGTTCTTGGTTTCTCTTACCTGAGAAGCCTCTGCTTAATTGCGAGTCACACTTTCCAACTCTCCACCATCTCAGTCAGAGATATCACCCGGAGTCATCATCACTGTTCACTGCTTTGGAGTGATTGGTGCTTGGCTGCTGCCACGTTGCTGACATGCTGCCTGGAGCACCAAGATGGTGGGCTCTACCACCATGTCCATGATCTCCTGGGTCACAGGCTCCACCCCCACAAGGGGAGAGGGAGGGTGGGAAGGTCGCAGGAGCCTCTGCTGTCTCAGGTATTGTCA
This sequence comes from Oreotragus oreotragus, assembly GCA_006410675.1. Classification (NCBI taxonomy): domain Eukaryota; kingdom Metazoa; phylum Chordata; class Mammalia; order Artiodactyla; family Bovidae; genus Oreotragus; species Oreotragus oreotragus. The sequence continues at coordinate 252,502 of SJYX01010616.1, forward strand.
GGTTTGCAGATTCTACCACTGTGAGGGATGGGAGTCCCAGGCCCCACTGCTGCTATTACCAAGTTACCACGGCTACAGGCAGCCAGGAGGCCAGAGTCCTGTGCACTGCCTCTCCTACTCCTACCAGGTTCCCTGGGGCCGTGGCTCAGTAGCCTCAGCCAGGGGACCAGGATTGCAGGCACCAACTCCACTGTTCCACAGTTCCACCTTCTCGATGTGTCCAGTCCATCTACCTATTCTCTGGCATCCTGGTGTGCTGGCCAGAGGGACCTTTCCTGAGTTACGTATGTTTTGCTGGCTATAGATTGAAAGAGAGAGACAAAGAGAGCATCTTCCTCTGCCATAATGCTGAGGTAATGCCAAATATAATTTTCTATATTTAGTGAAATTATATTTCAGAAACAAAGAGGAAATAAAGGTATTTGGAAATGAAAGAAAGTTAAAATAATTTGTCATAAACAGACTTAAAGATAGACTAAGGCTAGTACTTGCAATATTTCAAACATTAAGGAAATGATCAAAGAAGAAATAAAAAAGAAAAACAGTAAGAGAAGAAATATAAATATATACAATAGATTATACTTCTCTCTAAATAACTTACAAATTATACTTGGTGACTAAAATAGAAATCATTTACATCAAAAACAGCAACATTTTTAAATAGGAGAGGTAAATAGAACTAAAAGGAGGGATGTACAATTATGATTTATAGTTATCAAAATTTTCTTCTGCCTACTCAAATTTGCTGTTGAATGACTCTAGTGATTTTCATTTTGGCTACTGTGCTTTTCACTTCCAGAACATTGGTTTTATTCTTTTTTATAATTTTATGTTAACTGATATTCTCATTTTGGGAGAAATTTATTTCCTTACTTACATTTAGTGTCATCTATCTTCATATATATGTGTGTATATACAAATGTTGGTGTGTATTTAGAAAAGTCACTAAATGATGGTCAGCCCTCAAGAACTAAACTCAGCAGTCTTTAAAGATGGAAGAAACAAATTTCCAGAGTAAACACATTATAATATTCAGGATGCCCAGCTCTCAAAAACACCAACAATATTACAAATCATACAAAGGAAAAGTCGATTCAAAAGAAAGTAAGTATTTGACAGAAACCGTTCCTGAGGAAGTCCAGACAATGGAAGGAAATATTAGTTAAAAACATTAAATAAGCTATCTTATAAAATAAATAAATTTATATATTTTTAAAAAGCTTAAATATGCTCAATGATTTAAAGGAAACCATGGAAAAGAACCAAAGGAAATCAAATACAACTATGTAAGCAAATTGAGAATATCAACAGATACAATTATTAAAAGGAGACAAACCAAAATTCTGGAATTGAAAAGCACAATGGCTGCAACAAAAATCACTAGAAGTCTTCAACAGAAGATGTGAGCAAGCAGAAGAAAGGATCAAGGAACCTGGAGATATGGCAACTGAATTGAACCCATCTAAGGAACAGAAGAAATATACAAAAAAGATCTTCAAGACCCAGATAATCACGATGGTGTGATCACTCACCTAGAGCCAGACATTCTGGAATGTGAATGGACCTTAGGAAGGTCCTTGTGTATATTCCATCACTACAAACAAAGCTAGTGGAGACGATGGAATTCCAGTTGAGCTATTTCAAATCCTAAAAGATGATGCTGTGAAAGTGTTGCACTCAATATGCCAGCAAACTGGGAAAACTCAGCAGTGGACACAGAACTGGAAAAAGTCAGTTTTCACTCCAATCCCAAAGAAAAGCAATGCCAAAGAATGTTCAAACTACTGTACAATTGCATTCATCTCATACGCTAGCAAAGTAATGCTCAAAGTTCTCCAAGCCAGGCTTCACTAGTACATGAACCATGAACTTTCAGATGTTCTAGCTGGATTTAGAAAAGGTAGAGAACCAGAAATCAAATAGCCAACATCTGTTGGATCATCAAAAAAGCAAGAGTTCCAAAAAAACATCTACTTCTGTTTTATTGACTAAGCCAAAGCATTTGACTGTGTGGATCGCAACAAAATATGGAAAATTCTTCAAGAGATGGGAATACCAGACCACCTGACCTGCCTTCTGAGAAACCTATATGCCGGTCAAGAAACAACAGTTAGAACAGGACATGGAACAAAAGACTGATTCCAATTGGGAAAGGAGTACATCAAGGCTGTATTTTGTTACCATGCTTATTTAACTTATATGCAGAGTAAATCATGAGAAAAGCTGGGCTGGATGAAGCACGAGCTGGAATCAAGACTGCCGGGCAAAATACCAATAACCATGCAGATGACACTATCCTTATGATAGAAAGTGAAGAAGAACTAAAGAGCCTCTTGATGAAAGTGAAAGAAGAGAGTGGAAAAGTTGGCCTAAAACTCAAGACTCAAAAAATGAAGATCAGGGCATCTGATCCCATCACTTCATGGCAAATAGATGAGGAAACAATGAAAACAATGAGAGATTTAATTTGAGGGGCTCCAAAATGACTGCAGATGGTGACTGCAGCCAAGAAATTAAAAAACACTTGCTCCTTAGAAGAAAAGCTATGACAAACCTAGACAGCATAGTAAAAAGCAGAGACATTACTTTGCCAACAAAGGTCCATCTAGTGAAAGCCATGGTTTTTCCAATAGTCATGTATGGATGTGAGAGTTGGATGATAAGGAAAGCTAAGAACTGAAGAATTGATGCTTTGAACTGTGGTGTTGGAGAAGACTCTTGAAAGTCCCTTGGACTTCAGGGAGATCAAACCAGTACAACATAAAGAAAATCAGTCCTAAAAAAAAAAGAAAGAAAGAAAGAAAATCAGTCCTGAATATTCTTTGGAAGGACTGATGCTGAAACTCCCATACTTTGGAGACCTGATGTGAAGAACTGACTCATTGGAAAAGATCCCGATGTTGGGAAAGATTGAAGGCAGGAAGAGAAGGAGATGACAGAGGATGAGATGAGATGGTTGGATGGCATCACTGACTCAATGGATATGAGTTTGAGCAAGTTCTGGGAGTTGGTGATGGACATGGAAGCCTGGCGTGCTGCAGTCTATGGGGTCGCAAAGAGTCAGATATGACTGAGCGACTGAATTGAACTGCACTAAAGGAATAGAAAGAAAAAAGAATGGAGAATAATTAATAAGCTTGAGTGACTTGTATAATAGCATCAAAAATGCCAACATATGCATAACAGAGTTTCAGGAGAAGATAGAAAGGAACAATATGGAACAGAAAGAATTCTTGAGAAATAATAGCCAAAAACTTCCCAAAGCTGCTGATGCATACACACATTCAAGCTGCTCAACAAATACCAAGCTGAATAAGACATCTACACCAACTCACATTACAGTAAGTTATCAAAGGCCAAACATAAAGAATGCTTAATACAGACTCACCACATAGAAGAGATTTTCAATAAGATTAACAGCTGATATTCCACCTGTACCATGGAAGCCAGAAGACACTGGATGGCATATATAAAGTCCTGAAAGAAAAGAACTGTCAGCCAATAATTTTATATTCAGCAAACTATTGTTCAAAAATGAAAGTGAAATTAAGACATTTTCAGATGAATAAAAACTGAGGGAGTGAATTACAAGTGGACCTACACTACCAGAGATACTAAGAAGAGTCCTTCATGCTGATATGAAAAGGCTGTAGACATTAACTCCAAGTTGGAAGAAATGAAAAACAATGGCAAAGGTGACTACAAAGGTAAATATAAAGGCTGACATTATTGCACTTTAGGTTTGTAACTTCTCTTTTTTTCTTATATGATTTAAAAGGCAACTATATAAGGCAATAATTAAAAATCAACATCAATGAGAAAATAATGTATGAAGATGTAATCTGTAACAATAATGATTTAAAATGCTTGGGGCTGGTGCACTGAGACGACCTAGAGGGATGGTACAGGGACAGAGGAGAGAGGGGAATTCAGGATGGGGAACACGTGTATACCTGTGGTGGATTCATGTTAATGTATAGCAAAACAAATACAATATTGTAAAGTAATTAACCTCCAATTAAAATAAATAAATTTATATTTAAAAATGAAAAATAAAAATAATAAAATGTAAGGGATGGCAAGGTATCAGTTCAGTTCAGTCACTCAGTCATGTCCGACTCTTTGCGACCCCATGAATCACAGCACGCCAGGCCTCCCCGTCCATCACCATCTCTCAGAGATTGCTCAGACTCACGTCCATCAAGTCCGTGATGCCATCCAGCCATCTCATCCTTGGTCGTCCCCTTCTCCTCCTGCCCCCAATCCCTCCCAGCATCAGAGTCTTCTCCAATGAGTCAACTCTTCGCATGAGGTGGCCAAAGTACTGGAGTTTCAGCTTTAGCATCATTCCTTCCAAAGAAATCCCAGGGCTGATCTCCTTCAGAATGGACTGGTTGGATCTCCTTGCAGTCCAAGGGANTGGAGAAGGAAATGGTAACCCACTCCAGTGCTCTTGCCTGGAGAATCATAGGGACGGGGGAGCCTGGTGGGCTGCCATCTATGGGGTTGCACAGAGTTGGACACGACTGAAGTGACTTAGAAGCAGCAGCAGCAATGCACCATACATTGATATTGAGAAACTTTTGCAGTTTTTCCTTAGATTTGGGGGAAATGACATGTCCGTTTAGTTTTAATTTTTCTTTTTTCTTAATTGTGAGTGAAGTGTCCATCTTTGCATATATTGGAGATTCATGCATCTTAAAAATTTCCCTATCACTTGTTTATGGATTTGAAGTTCTTTATATTCTAAATACATATTCATTCATGTATGCTCAGTCATGACTCTGTGACCCCATGGACTACAGCCCACCAGTCTCCTCCGTTTGTGGAATTCTCCAGGCAAGAATACTGGAGAAGGTAGCCATTCCTTTTTCCAGGGCATCTTCCAAACTCAGGAATTAAACTCAGGTTTCCCACATTGCAGGCAGATTCTTTACCATCTGAGCCACCAGGGAAGCCCCACTTTCATGTATATGTGTGTATGTAAATACAAAAGTAAATAAGTATATACATATATATATATATATAAAAACAAAACTAATAGTATCTCCCCCTGTGGCTTGTTTATTGTGTAACTGAATAATCTTCTTCTTCTGGGTGGTTGAACATTTTCTTCTAAATATCTAGGACTCCTGACACTTACATTCCTCCATCCACTTGTAATGTAGTAAATAATACCAATCAATTTTCAAATATTAAACCAATACAGCATTACTAAAATAGACTTCATAAGGTGAGGCTGTATATATTTGGTTATAGTTACCAAATTTAATATAATTTATATTTGAGGAGGCTATTACATTTGTAATCACAAGATAGATTTGTCAGTGTCCATAACTGTTTTTTCATCTTGCTTGGAATTTGATGTTGAATTTGTTGTTGCTTTCTGAAACAAGTTGGAATTGGTCCTTCTCTTCTGTATTATAGGATAATAATAATTCTGTATATTAATACATAATATTATTGATGTGATGAAGTCGCTCAGTCGTGTCCAACTCTTTGCGGCCCCGTAGACTGTAACCTACTAGGCTTCTCTGTCCATGGGATTCTCCAGGCAAGAATACTGGAGTGGATTGCCATTTCCTTCTCCAGGGGATCTTCCCGACCCAGGAATTGAACCCGGGTCTCCCGCATTGGAGGCAGACGCTTTAACCTCTGAGCCACCAGGGAAGCCCATAATATTATTAGTTAATCATATATAATCATATATATATTAATTATTATAGAATAATTTGTGTACAATGTTGTTTTCAAATGTTTGCAAGAATCCATTGAGCAAAGGTATATTGAGTCTTCTGTGGGAAAATATTTAAAAGAAATTCAGTTTTTCTAGTAAGTGCTGGACAATTTCTAGTAAGTATTGTACAATATATTAATATATATCATATTAATAATAAAATACTATTATAATTATTATAGAAAAATTTGTGTATAATGTTATTTGTTTTCAAATGTTTGCAAGAAACTGTTGAGTGAAGGTATATTGAGTGTTCTGTGTGGGAAAATATTTAAAAGAAATTCAGTTTTTCTAGGAAGTATTGGATGATTAATTTTGGAAAGTAGTATTTCTCTGAAAATTTGGACATTTTGTGAAATTTTTAAGAGCAAATTGACAAAAAGTTGTTCTTATATACTCTGGTTAACTATTTGATGTCTAAGAGTAGTAGTGATATCCTCATTTTTGTTCTTGACCTTGATGAACCATATTCTCTCCTTTCTTGCTATAAAATCTTTCAATATTAATCAAATTTTTGAGTCAACTCTTAGCTTTTTTTTTTTTTTTGCTTTCATATATTTGTTTCTATTTCATTTTTGTCTTCTATCATTTCTCCGACTTGATTGTGAGGTTGTTTTCCCCCATATCTTAAAATAATGTATGAATTCTCTCCTTTTATTTTCTAACATCTGTTTAAGGTGATTAACTTGATTATATCACTACTTTTAGCAACATCTATAATGTTTGAGGGTATTTTTTTTAATTTATGCCATGATGAATTTTTTACTTTTCATACATTGTTTATATTTCTTTTACTGTCTGTCTTGCCTTCTTTTGGACGAGCCAGTGTTCTTATATTCTACTTTTCTCTTCTATTAGCTTGATGCAATATACCTCATATGGTCTTTGAGAGTCTTCCTAGAGATTAGAACATTCATCATTGACTTCTTACACTCTAATACAAAGTACTATTTTTGACAAAAAATATACTTTTCAAAATCAGATTTCCAGGGTTAATGGAGCTCTTTACCAAAAATCAAGAAACAGAGAACAATAAACATATGCATTTTCTATGATTTTTTTGAGCAAGTTGTCTTCTTTAAGAGCATATATTTCAAGTTGGGGGTTAGCTTATTAGTTATTGGCTTTGTATTTTCCAGGCTTTTTATTAGTTTCATTTTTAAATTTATGATTGCTCTAGCGTTGTTGCTGCTCAGTTGATAAATCATCTCCTACACTCTATGACCCCATCACCTGTGGCATATAAGGCTCAATCTTTCCCAGCTTCAGGGTCTTTTTCCAGCGAGTCAGCTCTTCCCATCAGGTGGCCAAGTATTGGACTTTCAGCTTCAGCATCAGTCCTTTCAATGAACACTCAGGACTGATCTCCTTTAGGATGGGCTGGTTGGATCTCCTTGCAGTCCAAGGGACTCTCAAGAGTCTTCTCCAACACCACAGTTCAAAAGCATCAATTCTTTGGGGCTCAGCTTTCTTTATAGTCCAACGCTCACATCCATACATAACTGCTGGAAAAACCATCGCTTTGATGAGACGGACCTTTGCTGGTAAAATAATGTCTCTGCTTTTTTTTTGTTTTTGTTTTGGTTTTTTTAATTTTGGAGACCAAGCAAATAAGGACTCACTGTTTGCCTTGATTCCCCATCTATTTGCCATAAAGTGATGGGATTGGATGCCAAGATCTTGGTTTTTTGAATGTGAGTTTTAAGCCAACTTTTTCACTCTCCTCTTTCATTTTCATCAAGAGGCTGTTTAGTTCCTCACTTTCTGCCATAAGGGTGGTGTCATCTGTGTAAATGAGACTATTGATATTTCTCCCAGCAATCTTGATTCCAGCTTGTGCTTCATCCAGCCTGGTATTTCACATGATGTTCTCTTCATATAAGTTAAATAACCAGGATGACAATATACAGCCTTGGTGTACTCCTTTCCCAATTTTGAACTAGTTTATTGTTCCTTTGACTATATGGACCTTTGTTGGCAAAGTGATGTGTCTGCTTTATAATATGCTATCTAGTTTTATCATCACTCTCACCAAGTTAGGTCAAGCCAAGTCAGCCTGTAAGTTTCTGTCATTGTGAGCACGTGGTGACTGTTATTGGCTTAGTCAATATTTTTATTTGGGCTTTTCCCATAAGATAGGACAGAAAAACCCAAACAAAGCTTTTGGCCAGTCCAGTGAAATAGAATACTTCTGGGTCTGCCTGAATGCTTTGTGTGTTTAATACAGTTGCTCCAGTTTTAGAGTTCAACTCTCTCCTGGTCCTGTGTGTGCTGGAGAAATTATTTTATCTCTTATATCCCCTTGTTATTTCCCTGGCATCTTTCACCCCCAAATATTATAACATTACCACCAGCACACTCTGACAGGAGAGTTCTGTAGATTCTTCTGTCTCTGTAGGTTCTTTCTCCACACTAATCTTCTCCATCAATTCTAGCCATTCTGGCCTCCCAGGATTTTGAAAATCTGGCTTTTCACTCAGTCCAAGCATCATCCATGCTGACTTTCCTCTCTCTGTGGTGCAGTCAAATCTTGCCTCCAAGAAAAAATTCAATAGTCATACACCTCACTCATTTATTTCCTTTACATCATGAAATGAAATTCTGCAATGCCTTCACCCCATATCTTAAAGTTTTTCCACCTGTCAAATTGTTTACAACGGGCAGGCAAATCCTGTAGTGGATCCCCCATCATAGCAGAAGAGGAAGCACACCCCCGCTGCTGCAGGGTAATTTTTAATTGGAATTTTTCACAGCCTCTTCTCTGAAATAATGCTTATATCCTTATCGTTTGGAACTTTGTTCATGCTGTTGCTTTTTCTAAGGATTAAAAATGATGAAGAGACTTGTTTTGAAAATTTATCTACACCTTTCAGAAATCTTGGCCAACATGTGACTTTTGGACCTACAACGGGAGAATTATTTCATTGCCATCGTGATTAAAGTCTTTCACTGACTCCTCTACCAAGGAGAACAATCAGGGACTTAGGTTCAATAGAATTGTAATGGCAAATGTCAGGCTGTAAACAGGAAGGAATGATGAAATGTGAAGGAAGTGGAAACATTATATATTGACTACTGCTTTTATGAAATCTTTTACAAAAATGAAGGAGAGTGGTACCTTTTGATGGGATATCTGAAGTGGCAGGATTGGAGAAAAATTGCTTCTGTTTGAGGTAAGAGGACATGTATATGCTTTTAGACTGAGCGAGTAAATCATCTGAAAGCAAGGTAGGAGATGGGGAGGCAAATATTTGACAGAGGAGAACCCAGCAGAGTTAGAATCAAAGAGGGAATAGAGGTTAGGAGTGAAATTCATTTTGAAAGGAATAAGAATATAGCTTTATCTCACTCAAGAGGAAGAAATACAGAAAAGAAAACATTTGTTACTGATATGTTACTATGTATTAGATATCATGCATACTAATTTAGTCAATGCTCCTGGGACACCCTGGGTAAGAGTATTCCTATTTCAAACATGAGAAATGGAGATTGGAGAGTTTAATCTGTACATTCTCTATTAATAACCAGTGTGAACCTTTTATAGCAACAACTATAGTCAGGCCATTTTTCTTCTCAACACCTCCATAGATTCCCAATCCTGAAAGAAAAAAAAAGTTGAAGTGTTCATCACTCAGGCATGTGTAACTCTTTGCAACTCCGTGGACTGTAGCCCACCAGGCTCTTCTGTCCATGGAATTCTCCAGGCAAGAATACTGAAGTGGGTACAACTGCCTTCTCCTAGGGATCTTCCCAACCCAGGGATAAAACCCAGGTCTCCTGCATTACAGTTTCTTTACCATCTGAGCCCCCAGGGAAGCCCTCTCCATCCTACACAGAATCAAAACCAATATGGTCTGGCTTACAAGGCTCACACAACCTGACTTTCACAAGTTGGTCTGAGCTCATCTGCCCACTCTTTTCCATGATGCGTTCTGCTTTTGCCACCTGGATGTTCTTTCTTTCTCTTCTTCAGCAGCACCCCAGTTCTTCCAGAGCTTTACACTCACTCTTCCCTCTACCAGGAATTTCTGTGAACTTTGTTTCACTCCTCAATTGTGTTTTGGCTCAAATACTGTTTACTCAGAAAGGCTTTTTCTGCCCATTAAAAAAAAAACTGTACTCCTATCATATTCCCCCAATGTATTCCACTTTTGATATCTATCTAGCTGCCCATGTAATGGATTTCTTTAATTCCTGTCATATCCTCATATCCACTAGAATGTGTGTTTCACAAGGAAGATGATATATTGTTTGGTGGTTCCAAATAGGAAAAGGAGTACGTCAAGGCTGTATATTGTCTCCCTGCTTATTTAACTTATATGCAGAGTACATCATGAGAAACGCTGGACTGGAAGAAACACAAGCTGGAATCAAGATTGCAGGGAGAAATATCAATAACCTCAGATATGCAGATGACACCACCCTTATGGCAGAAAGTGAGGAGGAGCTAAAAAGCCTCTTGATGAAAGTGAAGGAGGAGAGCGAAAAAGTTGGCTTAAAGCTCAACATTCAGAAAACGAAGATCATGGCATCCGGTCCCATCACTTCATGGGAAATAGATGGGGAAACAGTGGAAACAGTGTCAGACTTTATTTTTTGGGGCTCCAAAATCACTGCAGATGGTGACTGCAGCCATGAA
>SJYX01010616.1:280243-292145 GCA_006410675.1 Oreotragus oreotragus
GCTCAGCTTTCTTCACAGTCCAACTTTCACATCCATACATGACCACAGGAAAAACCATAGCCTTGACTAGGCGGACCTTAGTCGGCAAAGTAATGTCTCTGCTTTTGAATATACTATCCAGGTTGGTCATAACTTTTCTTCCAAGGAGTAAGCGTCTTTTAATTTCATGGCTGCAGTCACCATCTGCAGTGATTTTGGAGCCCAAAAAAATAAAGTCTGACACTGTTTCCACTGTTTCCCCATCTATTTCCCATGAAGTGATGGGACCGGATGCCATGATCTTCGTTTTCTGAATGTTGAGCTTTAAGCCAACTTTTTCGCTCTCCTCCTTCACTTTCATCAAGAGGCTTTTTAGCTCCTCCTCACTTTCTGCCATAAGGGTGGTGTCATCAGCATATCTGAGGTTATTGATATTTCTCCCGGCAATCTTGATTCCAGCTTGTGTTTCTTCCAGTCCAGCGTTTCTCATGATGTACTCTGCATATAAGTTAAATAAGCAGGGAGACAATATACAGCCTTGACGTACTCCTTTTCCTATTTGGAACCAGTCTGTTGTTCCATGTCCAGTTCTAACTGTTGCTTCCTGACCTGCATACAGATTTCTCAAGAGGCAGGTTAGGTGGTCTGGTATTCCCATCTCTTTCAGAATTCTCCACAGTTTATTGTGATCCACACAGTCAAAGGCTTTGGCATAGTCAATAAAGCAGAAATAGATGTTTTTCTGGAACTCTCTTGCTTTTTCCATGATCCAGCGGATGTTGGCAATTTGATCTCTGGTTCCTCTGCCTGTTCTAAAACCAGCTTGAACATCAGGGAGTTCACGGTTCACATATTGCTGAAGCCTGGCTTGGAGAATTTTGAGCATTACTTTACTAGCGTGTGAGATGAGTGCAATTGTGCGGTAGTTTGAATATTCTTTGGCATTGCCTTTCTTTGGGATTGGAATGTAAACTGACCTTTTCCAGTCCTGCGGCCACTGCTGAGTTTTCCAAATTTGCTGGCAGGGATGTTTGAAAATTATCAGATCAGAAATTTAAACAAGGATTAAATTTATTGTTACAATATTATCTTTAATGATTAATATTAAGGACTCTAAACAGAAAAAGCAGATAACAAGAAACAACAGACAGGCAATATAAACAGAGATGGAAATCCTAAATAACCAAAAAGAAATGCTAGAGATAAAAATTGTGACAAAGCGAAGTATGCCTTTCATGGGCCTGTTAGTGGACTGGACACAGCTAAGAAAGGTATTTCTGAATCTAAAAATGTATCTATAGAAACTTCAAAAACTGAAAATCAAGGAGAACAATGACTAATGAATCCAAATAGAATATCTAAAGACAACTATGAAAGTAAAAGGGATGTTGCTCAGTCTTATCCAACTCTTTGCTACCCCATGCACTGTAGCCCACCAGGCTCCTCCCTCCATGGGATTCTTCAGGCAAAAGCACTGGAGTGGGTTGTCATTTCCTTCTCCAGGGGATCTTCCCACCCAGGGATCAAACCTGGGTCTCCCACATTGTAGGCAGACGCTTCACATGTGAACCACCAAGGAAGTCCTAAAGACAATTATGAAAAACAAAATATACATGTAATGGGAATACTAGAAGAAGGATAAAGAAACACAAAAGAAATATTTGAAATAATAGTGAATGAGAATTTCCCCAAATTAATGTCAGACATCAAACTGCAGATCCAGGAAGCTCAAGATCACCGAACACATAAATGCGTAAAAGGAACAAACAAAACTTCAACTAGGCATATGTATTTCACACTACATAAAATCAAAAATAAAGAAAAAAACCTGGAAGAAGCAGAGCAAAAACAAAAAACAAACAAACAAAGAAAAACCACTTCCCCTGTAGAGGAAGAAAGACATGAATTAAATCCAGTTTCTCGTCAGAAGAGTAGGGTGGAAATTTAAAGTGTCAGTAGAAAAAAGAAAAAAACAAAACACCAATCTGTATCCTGTATGTTCAGAAATTTTCCTTCAAAAATGAAGATAAATAAGACTTTCTTAAACAAAAAATGAAGGAATTTGTTGCCAGTAGACCTACCTTTCAAGAAATATTAAAATAAGTTCTTTAGGCAAAAGGAAAATGCTATGTGAAAAGGTTAGGTATGCATAAAGTTAGAGCATCACAGAGGAATAAATGAAAGCAAAAATTAAAAACCTAGTTGAAAAATGCAACAAAATGATACTAGTAATTATGCCTGTATACTAATTATCTGTGTTGTTTTCTTATTTTTAGAGAATATGCATGCATTATTTTTATCAAAGAAAAGGTAACACTTTTTGAAATGACACACTAGGAAGATAGTTTATTACATAGGTAATTTAACCACAGCTAATGAAATTAAAAGACACTTACTCCTTGGAAGGAAATTTATGACCAAACTAGATAGTATATTAAAAAGCAGAGACATTACTTTGCCAACAGAGATTTGTCTAGTCAAGGCTATGGTTTTTCCTGTGGTCAGGTATGGATGTGAGAGTTGGACTGTGAAGAAAGCTGAGGCCCAAGAATTGATGCTCTTGAACTGTGGTGTTGGAGAAGACTCTTGAGAGTCCCTTGGACTGCAAGGAGATTCAACCAGTCCATTCTGAAGGAGATCAGTCCTGGGTGTTCATTGGAAGGAATGATGCTAAAGCTGAAACTCCAATACTTTGGCCACCTCATGTGAAGAGTTGACTCATTAGAAAGGACTCTGATGCTTGGAGGGATCAGGGACAGGAGGAGAAGTGGACAACAGAGGATGAGATGGCTGGATGGCATCCCCGATTCGATGGACATGAGTTTGAGTGAACTCCGGGAGATGATGATGGACAGGGAGGCCTGGCATGCTGTGATTCATGGGGTCGCAAAGAGTTGGGCATGACTGAGCAAGAGAAATGAACTGAACTGAAATGAATACATAAGTAATTAGAAAGTCTAGTTTAGAAATAAAAAATGAAATATTTTGTAACATATGTGTCAAGGTATTACTTCCCTTGGATACCTTACACTGTGTATTTATTTTTGCATTCTGCATATATTTAGGAGAAAATGTTAGTGAGCAAATTATTGGATCTATAATTCCATATTAATTCAGATATTTATTAATCATAACAATTAACTAGAAATCTTCTCATGAATTAGGACAGAAACCAATAAAATATACACAATTCACTTTATTTAATACCAAGAAAGTCGTCTCATGGATTCAAGTGGAAAACAGGCAGATTTTATCTACAATATATTTTATTTTGTTTGCCCTTGTTTTGTTACACACCTACCTAATCATCTGGTATGCAATGATGGAAAAGACACCTGGAGTTCCTGCTTTCAAGAAGTTGAATGTGTAAGGAGAGACTCCTACCATAAACCAATAAATTTATTTCTTATATCTCATATTGTAAAAAATATAAAATAATGTCAGTGTAAGGAAATAAAAAGGGACATACATAGGTGGGGTCCATAAATACATGGGGTCAGGGTCTTGACAGTAGGTAGGGTATTTAAGGTTGACCCCTGATTTGATAATCATTGGAAATAAGATGGAATACTTATCTTAATTTTCAATAACCAGTAAAATCATGGGAAGTCAACCTAATAAAAAATAAGATAACCACAACACTCTTATTTTAGGAAAATATAATTGTTAAAGCAGCTGGTGAAAGTTTCTTCAACATTCTCTCTGAGGGAAGTTCTCCTGGAACTTTTCATTGTCTACCTTGGCTTCACATGAAAAACTGTTTTTCACTCTGTGTTTTTCTCCCTGGCTTTCCTTGAAATGGATGTTGGGGAGTATGCTTTCCCTTAAAGACTATTCATGGATGTTCAGGTTTTATTAATTCTCCAGCTTTGGAACAGAGGGTTAGAGTTTGTCTTTCATTTGGCCATCTAACTATTTCAAAAATGTGGCAAGCTTCTATTATTCTTGTTTACTATCAGTCCTCCTCACTAAATAATCACACACAAAGATTTTATCTGAGTATAGCGGTTAGTCCTTTGTGCTCCTTCTTCTCCATCATGTCATTTTCCTCAGCTTACTGGCCTTTTTGAAAACATCTGGAAAGTCTCATTCTTAAAGTCTGTCACAAGACTACATTACTTTTTCAGCTAAGATATTTTACAGAATTTTTGTTTTCCAATATTCTTTTTTCTTCTAATGTTGCTGTTGTAGTGGTTATTACTATGAATTAATCTTTGAGGTCTAGAAACAATCAGATTTTTCAAGCCACAGTTCCTTGGAACTTTACATTTTCTCTATTCCTTCTCTGCACTTAGAATCATTCTCATTTGAGTTGACAGTTTACCACAATATGTTGCCCAAAGTAGCTAATAATAACCAACACATTAGCACACAAATCCTTCTAACCATTTTTCTTAGAGATACAGCCTCAGTAAACATAGTCTTTATCTTGAAAAGCATCACAAGAGGCAATATTTGCTGAAGCATAAGAAACATTTCCACCCTTGCATCTAGGAATAACTATTTTTAATTTGCCCTTCACCTACAGAATGCCAACCCAGGGGCACTAACCTGATGAGAAGGCATCTCAATATTATAATCAATTTATATACTAATAGGGTTACACTCCCTTATTCTCCATTTGTCAGTGCCTTTCTATACATAATACAATCTATTTATTTAAAAATAAAAGGTTTGTATGTGTTTATTTTTAAACAAATATGACTTTGCTTATAGTGTGTGAATCTTGAAAGAGCATGAATCCCATTCTAACAATAACAAAAAAGCTTGATCAGTTAGGAAATCATAACTTTTCTTGAACCCACCAGATAATTGAGGTCACTGCACAAGTGTATGATATCTAAGAAAATATACGTTTATTTCAATGAGGGGTGAGACATGAGCACCAGTATACAGTGATAGAGAAAAAGAGGAGATTTGGAGTCCATGCAAATAAGTTATAAAAATTCATCTAAATTTTATAACAAATAGCTAAAAGCCAAGTGTTTGCTGGATGCATGTATAGAAATCCTGAGAGTCACAGGAATAAGGGGAATTTGAACTCATTCTCAGATTCTTCTCTATACATAGCCAGTAAATATTCACTGGAATGCTTGGAGTCAGGAAGCCACATGAGAAATATCTATCCTCTTTGGTGACTTGAAATGCAGTGAAAAATGTACAGAACACTGATTGAGCCATCAGTTTCTATGAAATAATAACTTCAAGTTAATAGAAAAGAAAGAGCAAACTTGTCCAACCATAGCCAAAATCCACCTTGTCTGGGGGAAGATAATATGGCTTTTACTCTATAGAAAGAAGTAGGATGGAGTCCTGGGCCCAAATATCTACTGAACTTTCATAAGAGATCTTCTACCACTAGAGGAAGACAAGAAAATTCTATCTCTAAAACACTGAGTAAATGTAGCAACAGCTGAACACACTCAGGATGGACATGAAAATGGACAAGAAGCACCTCTGTGGCAGGTAACAAAGTTCAAAATCAGTGAATGAACAGAAAAAAAAAAAAAAAAGAAAGAAAAATTATCTGGTGCCCAGGTCCCTACCTGAAGAACAACGTAATACACAATAATTTGAAACCTGCTGTACACTGAGGATAAGAATCGCAACAAACCCAGCTCAACAACCAGTGAGAAAGAATCAAACCTCCACACTTACAGCAAACAGAAGAATAAGTAGGCACACTTCTAGGGGTAAATAAAATTTACCTCAGTCTCTGCAATGCCATCATTCTAACTTTCAATCAAACTGATGTCAATCATTCAAGCAAAAGTATTAAATTGATGCAAAATAATTATTTTCAGACCCTGAATTTTAAATTTCAGACCCTGAATTTTAAATCAGGTGGCACTAGTGGTAAAGAACCTGTCTGCCAGTAAAAGAAACATAAGAAATATGGGTTCAGTTTCTGGGATGGGAAGACTTCCTGGAGAAAGGCATGACCAACTACTCTAGTATTTTTGCCTGGGGAATCTTCATGAAGATAGGATCCTGCCTATATAGCATATGGCTGGCTACATGCTATAGTGTTGCATAGAGTTGGGCACCACTGAAGCAACAGAATGCACACTATAACTAGACTTAACCACATCTTTGTTAATCAAAATAAAAAACATTATAATCAACACATTTTTGTCAATGAGAAATGTTTGTTTATTCCTATAGCATAAAAATCTGTGCTTCAGGAATCAATGAACTCTTTGAAAGTGTTTTCTGCATCCTACTGGCTGTGGAAGCATTTTCCCTATTAAAAGTTGTGGAATTGGTTGAAGAAGTGGTAGTCAGTTGTTGAGAGGTCAAGTGACTATGGAAGATGAAACAAATCATTAAACTTTTGAAGTGTTGGTAGTGTGACATCTGATTCGGCATTGTCACGGAGTAGAATTGGACCCTTACTGTTGACCAGTGCTGGCTGCAGGCATTGCAACTTTCAGTGCATCATGTTGATTTGTTGAGCATACTTTAATATAATGATTTTACTGGGATTCAGAAAGCTATATTGGATAAGACTGACAGCAGACCAGCAAACAGTGGTCATGACCTGGTTTGTGTGTGTGTGTGCAAGTTTAGCTTTGGGAAGAGGTTTAGAGCTTCTTCTCAGTCCAACCACTGAGCTCAACTTTGACAGTCATCTTATAAAACCTACTTTACATCGCACATCACAATCACTATCAAGAGTAAACTGAGTTGATAGGATCACATTAGATTCACCAATGATCTACCTATTGGAATAATCAGACAAAACTCAAAGTAACTGCACATAAATAAGGAGCTCTATAAAAAGATGAGGACTTCCCTGGTGGTTCAAATGGTAAACAAACAAATGCCTGCAATGTGGGAGACCTGGGTTCGATTCCTGGGTCAGGAAGATCCCCTGGAGAAGGAAAGGCTACCCACTCCAGTATTCTTGGTTGGAGATTTCTATGGACAGAGGAGCCTGGCGGGCTACATGCAGTCCATGGGGTTGCAAAAAGTCAGACATGACAGAGTGCCTAAAACTTTCATAAAAAGATGAATAAATATATAAGAAATGGATAATTTGTTATATAAATAAATGGAGAATTTAGGAGAGAACACATGCTGAACTTGAATTTTTTTCCAACAAATAAATATTACAATTTTTTTTTTTAGACCTGAACTGCTCTTTTTTTTTTTTTAAGTTTCCTAAGATCGAAAGTTATGTTATTGATTTTAGATTATTCTTGTCTAATATAAGCATTTATTGGGATAAATTTCACTCTGAACACTTATTTCACTTCATTTCATACATTTTGATAAATTATATTTCATTTCATTTTGTTTAAAACATTTTTACTTTTCCTGGATATTATACTTCTCAAGGAATGTGTTATTCATCAGTATACTGTTTAATTTTCAAATATTTGGGGATATTGTTGATGTATTTATGTGATCTCTAGTTTAATTATACTGTGGTATGAGAAGGAACTATATGATTTATATTATTTTGGATTTTTAACAAGTATATTGTGACTCCAAATGTATTTTGTCTTGATATGAATTTGAGAATAATGTGTATTCTGTCTCTTATACACATCTAGATNGTGATCTCTAGTTTAATTATACTGTGGTATGAGAAGGAACTATATGATTTATATTATTTTGGATTTTTAACAAGTATATTGTGACTCCAAATGTATTTTGTCTTGATATGAATTTGAGAATAATGTGTATTTAGCTGTTGTTAGATGGAATATTCCATAAATGTCAATAATTAAATTGATAACATTCAGGTCAGCTTCACTTTTTAACAGTTCTATTGCTCTATTTTTTATTTTCATTTTTTTCCCATCATTTAGTCTTTTATTCTCCAATGCTGTTATTTTGATTAATTGAATGCTGAAGTATTATATTAAACATGGTCTAGGCTCTAGGTGATGTTAAATTCTCCAGACACGGTTTAATTTCCTTTCCACAAATGGTTAGATAAGATAATTATATCACAAATCCAAACAACCATTCAAAAAATTTGAAAAAAATTTCAGATGTTTTAAGGACCATTTCATTTCTTCTCTGTTCTTGTCTTTTATGTAGACTTTAGAAAATTTTAAAAGAAAGGAGCCCAGGTGATTTTTTGTTTGTTTTGTTATGTAATTAAGCCCCTTCCACTGGATTTATTGTAATTTATTGCTGTTTAACTGTAATTTATTATTGTTGCTCTTTCCTTAGCTCCATGAGATTGATAAAGTTGCTTCTTGGTGGTCAGTTAGTAGCCGTTTTTATCTTGGTCTTTTCTCCACAAACTCCTGAGCTTTTAATATGTAAAAACTTCAGAGAAAAAAGCTAATATTTACTTCTCTTGGTTTCTCCCTTTTTCCAGGATTTTTGTCATCTTAAGTCTTGTCTAATTTTTAAAGTTCAATTTTCAGTCTTTCCCACATTGCCAAGACTGCTGAAAGCTTTAGGCCACTGACTTCTGCTTGGCTTTTATACCATGAGTCATTTTGCAGAAAATAGTAGTAAATGAAAAAGTGGAAATTAAGATCTGTTTTGTTCAGTCGCCAGTCTCGTCTCTCTGTGACCCCATGGACTACAGCACACCCAGCCTCCGTGTCCCTCATCATCTCCTGAAGTTTTCCCAAGTTCATATCCATTGCATCATTGATGCTATCCAACCAACTAATCCTCTAACATCCTCTTCTTCTGCACTCATTCTTTCCCAGCATCAAGGACTTTTCCAATGAGTTGTCTGTTCCTCTCAAGTGACCAAAATACTGGAGCTTCAGCATCAGTCTTTCAATGCATATTCAGGCTTGATTTCCCTTAAGATTGACTGATTTGATTTTCTTGCTGTCCAAGGGACTCTCAGTAGTCTTCTCCAGAACCACAGATCAAAGGCATCAGTTCTTTGGTGCTCTGCCTTCTATACCGTCCAGCTCTTACAACCGTACAACCATACATGACCACTGGGAGAACTACAGTGATCATATAGTTCTTGACTTGACTATAATTCTTAACTTGACTATACAGACCTTTGTCAACAGAGTAATGTCTCTGTTTTTCAACACACTGTCTATGTCTGTCATAGCTTTTCTGCCAAGAAGCAATCATTTTCTCATTTCATGGCTGCAGTCACCATCCGCAGTGATTTTAGAGGCCAGGAAGAGAAAAAATCTGTCACTACTTCCACCTTTGCCCCTTCTATTTGCCATGAGGTAATGGGACTGGATGCCATGATTTTTTATTTTTTAGTTTTTAGTTTTAAGCTTACTCTTTCAAACTCCACTTTTACCCTCATCAACAGGCTTGTGAAGACCCCCTACATGAATCACTGCCTTGTCATGGCAAATGAATAACTCAGTGAAGCTATGAACTATGCCAGGTAGGGCCACCCAAAATGGATGGGTCATAGAAGAGAGTTCTGACAAAACATAATCCACTGGATAAGGGAATGGCAAACCACCCCAGTATACTTGCCATGCAAATCTCATGAACTGTATACAAAGATAAGGTCTACTTCATTCCAAAGTAGTTCTTTTGAGGGGTTCCAAATGGACGTTTTTAAACAGAGTTTTCTTATTGCTGTTTGTTTTTATTGTGTCAAAATATTCATAACATATTTATTATTTTGACCATTCATAAAAGTGCAATATAGTGACGATAAGTACATTCAAAGTGTTGTGCGACCATCACTACCAGTTATACATGAAACCTTTCATCATCCCTAACAGAAATTCTGTACCCATTAAACAACAGCCCCATCTTGCCCATCTCTTCAGCCACTGGTAACCAATATTCTATTTCTTGTGTCTAGGAATTTGCATATCCTGGGTACAAGACGAGTGCAATTATGGAATGTTTGCCTGTGTATCTGGGTGGCTCAGATGGTAAAGTGTCTGTCTACAATGCAAGAGACCATGGTTCGATCCCTGGGTCGGGAAGTTCCACTGGAGAAGGAAATGGCAATCCACTCCAGTACTATTGCCTGGAAAATCTCATGTACAGAGGAGCCTGGAAGGCTACAGTCCATGGGGTCACAAAGAGTCGGACATGACTGAGCGACTTCACTTTCACTTTAATGCTTTCATGATTGATTCGTATTGTAGCATATATCAAAATTTTATTACTTTTTATGTACAAATAACATTTCATCATATGGAATGTCAAAAGAAAGCTCACCTGGGCATTATTTAAAGCACCAAAAACATATTTGATTCGATAACTATTGATAATAATAGGGGAAAGAGCTGAGCTCCACTGTGATTTGCATAGAGGTGATGGAGTGTGCAAAGGTAGAATGAAGGAGGGGAGAAACTAGGGACTCAACAGAGTCAGAGAAGGAAAAAGTGCAAAGGATTGCTCAATGTAAATGTGGTTTGGCTGAACTGGCAGTTACTGAAGTAACTGGTTTGGGAATCTAGCTTCCCACAGACACTAGGAGACGAGAGACTTTTTCATTCCTGATAATTAGATTTCCAAAGAATGATTCTAAGGATCTTGAAACAGACACTTTTGAATTGTAAAAAAATAACATATTCACAACTATAAGCCCTTGAAAATAAATGCTCAAGAAAGTGAGGTCAGAGAACTATTGGCCTGTGTTAGCCAAAACAAGCAGTAAATTTTCCTGACAGTGTTGTGCTTTCTCAAGCTGCCATGTCAGTGGCAGATTAAGGTTGGTGAGGCTCTGGTGTTAACTGAAGGATATGTCCTTCTGCTGCTAGAAGCCATGCTAGAGTTTGGTCAAGTTTCTTCAGGAGGAGAATAAGATGTTGTAAATATATGCTTAGAGTTCATAATTCTCAGTGTGATTCTCAATATGTGTCTTGTTTATCTATGCATTTGTTGATGAACATTGAATTATTTTCACCTTTCAATGATTGTTAGTAATAATGCTATAAACATTAGTGTAAAAATATCTATTTAAGTACCTGCTTTCAGGGATTCTGAATATTGACTTAGGAGTGTAATTATTGCATCATATGATAGCTCTGCACTTGATTATTTGAGAAAACATCAACCTGGTTTCCAAAGTGGTTGCATCACTTAACTTTCCATAACCAATTTCAAATGAAAATGGAGAGATCACAACAGACAAAACAGAAATACAAAGGATCATAAGAGACTACTATCACCAATTATATGCCAATAAAATGGACAATGTGGAAGAAATTGACAAATTATTAAAATAGTACAACTTTCCAAAACTGAACCAGGAAGAAATAGAAAATCTTAACAGACCCATCACAAGCATGGAAATTGAAACTGTAACCAGAAATCTTCCATAACACAAAAGCACAGGTGAGACAGCTTCACAGCTGAATTCTACCAAAAATTTAGAGAAGAGCTAATACCTATCCTACTCAAACTCTTCCAGAAAATTGTAGAGGAAAGTAAACTCCCAAACTCATTTTATGAGGTCACCATCACCCTAATACCAAAACCTGAAAAAGATGTCACAAAACAAGAAAACTACTGGCCAATATCACTGATAAACATAGATGCAACAATCCTTAACAAAATTCTAGCAATCAGAATCCAACAACACATTAAAAAGATCATACACCATGACCAAGTGAGCTTTATCCTAGGGATGCAAGGATTCTTCAGTATCTGCAAATCAATCAATGTAATTCACCACATGAACAAATTGAAAAATAAAAGCCATATGATTATCTCAATAGATGCAGAGAAAGCCTTTGATAAAATTCAACATCCATTTATGAAAAAACTCTCCAGAAAGCAGGAATAGAAGGAACATACCTCAACATAATAAAAGCTATATATGTCAAACCCACAGCAAACACTATCCTCAATGGTGAAAAATTGAAAGCATTTCCCCTAAAGTCAGGAACAAGACAAGGGTGCCCACTTTCACCGCTACTATTCAACATAGTTCTGGAAGTTTTGGTCACAAAAATCAGAGCAGAAAAAGAAATAAAAGGAATCCATATTGGAAAGGAAG
>SJYX01010616.1:296386-324464 GCA_006410675.1 Oreotragus oreotragus
CCACAGTCAGCTCCTGGTCTTGTTTTTGCTGACCAATTTAGATAGCATATCCAAAAGCAGAGACATTATTTTGCCAACAAAGGTCTATCTAGTCAGGGCTATGGTTTTTCTAGTGGTCATGTATGGATGTGAAAGTTGGACTGTGAAGAAATCTGAGCACTGAAGAATTGATGCTTTTGAACTGTGGTGTTGGAGAAGACTCTTGAAAGTCCCTTGGAATGCATGGAGATACAAGTAGTCCATTCTAAAGAAGATCAGTTCTGGGTGTTCTTTGGAAAGACTGATGCTAAAGCTAAAACTCCAATACTTTGATCGCCTCATGCGAAGAGTTGACTCATTGGAAAGACTCTGATGATGGGGGAGATTGGGGGCAGGAGGAGAAGGGGATAACAGAGGATGAAATGGCTGGATGGCATCACTGACTCAATGGATGTGAGTTTGAGTGAACTCCGGGAGTTTGTGATGGACAGGGAGGCCTGACATGCTGCAATTCATGGGGTCGCAGAATAGGACACGACTGAGCGGCTGAACTCAACTGAACTGATAGCCATGCTAGTTGATGTAGAGTGCTATCTCCTGGCCTGGTTGTGATTTGCATTTTCCCAATTACAAATGATGTTAAATATCTTTTCATGTGCTTATTGGCAATTTGCATATTTTCTTTGGAAAAAAAAAAGATTTTTCAAGTTATTTCCTTCTTTTTGAACCTAAATTATACACTCTCATTTACCAAGGAGTAAATCTGAGACACTTTCATCTCCTCCTTCTTTTTCTTTTTTTTCTAAATTTCTCTTCTTTACAATGTAGTTTGTCTATATGTTCTCTCTCTCTCTTTGTTTACATGTTTAACAGCAAGCTCTCTGGAAAAAAGAAAGAAAGAAATGTGTGTGTATACATAAATGCTTGTAAAATTTGGTGATANGTGTATAAGAGACAGCTCATTTACCAAGGAGTAAATCTGAGACACTTTCATCTCCTCCTTCTTTTTCTTTTTTTTCCAAATTTCTCTTTCTTTACAATGTTAGTTTGTCTATATGTTCTCTCTCTCTCTTTGTTTACATGTTTAACAGCAAGCTCTCTGGAAAAAAGAAAGAAAGAAATGTGTGTGTATACATAAATGCTTGTAAAATTTGGTGATATAAATGAAGTATAGCCGAATTTTCATTATTCTCAATTGCTTAGAATCAATCAGTTCTCAAGTAGATTTTTACAATGTTTTATCAAATTTTTGTATTCAGGGATGCAACTATTGACAGGAGCAGTTTTGATATGAAATTTTGTTGTTATTTTTATTTAAATTCATGATTAAGGCAAGCAAATAATGACTTAGAAATTCAAAAGTTTTTCAATGATGTATCAGACTTGTTTGTTGAAAATTTTTGATAGTTCTCTAATACTGTAAGAATATTGCTTTAAATGTTTTTTTTCTAATCATAATATAACAGCTACAGACATGTTATACAAAATATTTTCCATCACTTTCTTATATCTAGAAAACCAAAACAATAAATTGAATGCTGTTTTGCAGCACTTGTCCATTTTTAGGATGTTAATACTCTCACATGGGCCTTTTTAGAGATCCCAATTTAACATAAGTTGGAGTTGAGAAAATATGGATTGTAACAGATACATAATACTTTCATATGCAGCTAACATAGACAAGGGACAATAGGAGAATGTATTAGAAGGATTAGAAAGTCATGAGTTTCAAATATATATTTTTTTGTTGTTGTTTCTAACATAGTTCCTTGGACTGCAAGGAGACCCAACCAGTCCATTCTGAAGGAGATCAACCCTGGGATTTCTTTGGAAGGAATGATGCTAAAGCTGAAACTCCAGTACTTTGGCCACCTCATGCAAAGAGTTGACTCATTGGAAAAGACTCTGATGCTGGAAGAGATTGGGGGCAGGAGGAGAAGGGGACGACCGAGGATGAGATGGCTGGATGGCATCACAGACTAGATGGACGTGAGTCTGAGTGAACTCCGGGAGATGGTGATGAACAGGGAGGCCTGGCGTGATGCAATTCATGGGGTCGCAAAGAGTCGGACACGACTGACCGACTGAACTGAACATAATTTAATCGATATAAAATAGATTTGACCATGGTTGTGTTTAACCACTGGATCTAACCAGTTGGTGAGATTTGATTTCTTCACAGAATCCTTTGTATACTAATGTGTATCGTTAGAGCCTGCACTTTACTGCCAAATAGGTGACTGTGTGACATAAATTAGACATACATCTGATATCACCAAATCTTTTTTGTCATTATGCCTGTTTGCTTATTTTTTTTTTCAAATTCAATGTTTCTCTAAGATGATATGAGCATGTGTGGTCAGTGAAAAAGTATATTTGGAATCTCAGTAATTCTTTTGGAAGCATTGTTTTGAAGACATAATATTGATTTATTTTATTGCTATTGATTTATTATATAAGTTAAATACCCACATTTTAAGAAAGTTTGATATTTTAGAAAGGAAATATATTTATATCAGAATCCAGCACAAGACTTGGCAGTATTCCTCAGTGAATATTCTTGAAAGAAGGAGTTAAGAAACTTGGTCCTGGATACTTGTTCTGAATTTTCAATGTGAAATACCTCATTTAGATTGTCAATTAGACCTTCAGGTTTGAAATAAAGAAAATAAATGACACCAAAAAACCATAAGGTGTCTGGTAAATGAAGGACAAAAATATTTTTATATTGTGTATGTCATTCAAATCAAATTTCATTATAATTCACTATTTTTGTAGTTATAAAAATATGCTTAGACAATTTCTACATCACCTTTTTTGTTATGTTGTTTAATTTCCAGGGAATTTGTATATATAAAAATATAGATTCATTTTTCTCATAAGAATCAACATAATAACAGAGAAGGTACACTATATTTTATAATAATGTGTCATTTCAATGCTGCAGGGAGTCCTTGAACACATGCTGCCCATATGCCCAATGAATTCACCCTGTGCAAATCCTCCTAAATGACTAACTGACTAAATAAATTCTTTCAAGACACATCCTATCATAATGCTGATCAGCTATGGTTCATTTATTGTTATATAATTGCAAAGGATGTTTATCCTTTCTTGCCCTTTTATGCTACACAAGCTGTTGTAATGTTCTGGGTCACAGATAGGATGAAACTATGACTAAGTTCTTTGGTGAGTATTCTATAATTTGATGCTTTGCAACAACCCAAGCAGATAAAATAATTTCTCTTCTTTTGAAATCATAATGCTAACATTGGGGAAGGAAATGCAACCCACTCCAGTATTCTCACTGGGAAAATTATATGGACAGAGGAGTCTAGTAAGCTACAGCCAATGGGGTTGCAAAGAGTCAGCCATGAATGAAAGATTGAGCACAATGCTAATATATTAAAACCGTAAAAAGTGATTTCAGTTTATGTCATATATGATTTCTTCCCTTTGCTTCTTCATATAACTGTACTTAAAATTCCATTGTATTAAAGAGAGAAAGTCCTTTAGAAATTTCAAACATATATTTGTTTAAGAACTGGACAAGTTGAGGATTTAGATAATGTTAATAGATTATTTAAGGTTACATAGATGATAAAAACATTAAAAGTGAATGACTCATCCTCAAATATTAATACAACTTCTTCAGACACTTCATCTGATAAAAGTGTTACTGTAAATTTCAAAGTGAAAGATGTATTTCTGGCTGCTTAAAATTGTGAAGACAAAGATTTTGTAAATTAAGCTTGGTAAAGCTGCTAGTTGCTCTTCAAATAGATAGATAGATAGATAGATAGAGTCTTGTTTAACTGAAAGATAGTTTATTCTTTGTTTTGAGTGATTGCTATCCACTATATAGATATAATAAATGTCTTCAGTGCTTCGTATTCAATTGCTCAGTGTGTCTGACTCTTTGAAATCCTATGGAATAATATCTTACAGGCAAATACGTTTTACTCCTCATCCAAATACAGGACCATATGTGGTACGTTCTCATAAAGTGAAAGAGATGGTAACCTGAGTCCACCAGTACCAATGTCTAATACAGACTAAACACATAAGAGTGCAAGTGAGACATGATTTTCTTTACTCTTCAATACATGTTAAGCTTGTGCTATATAAAAAACCTTTCAGTTCCTTAAAAATGTTGGCAAATCCTAAATTTTAAAAATAAATTACATTTTTATTGCATTTTTTTTCTTATTTTCCATGCAATGGAAATAAATTATCTCCAGGAAGTTAAAGTGAGGCAAGTATGATTTCATTTTTACTCTTTCTCTGACCCTAGCCCTTTGAAGTGGTTATAAGTGATACATTTTTGATTCAGAAGTGCCTCCTGTTTCCTTTATTCAAGATATTCCTATTCTCCTGACAAGTTCAGTTCATTTCAGTTGCTCAGTCACGTCCAACTCTTTGCAACCCCATGAACCGCAGCTCGCCAGGCCTCCCTGTCATCACCATCTCCCGGAGTTCACTCAGACTCATGTCCATCGAGTCCGTGATGCCATCCAGACATCTCATCCTCGGTCGTCCCCTTCTCCTCCTGCCCCCAATCCCTCCCAGCATCAGAGTCTTTTCCAATGAGTCAACTCTTCGCATGAGGTGGCCAAAGTACTGGAGTTTCAGCTTTAGCATCATTCCTTCCAAAGAAATCCCAGGGTTGATCTCCTTCAGAATGGACTGGTTGGATCTCCTTGCAGTCCAAGGGACTCTCAAGAGTCTTCTCCAACACCACAGTTCAAAAGCATCAATTCTTCGGCGCTCAGCTTTCTTCACAGTCCAACTTTCACATCCATACATGACCACAGGAAAAACCATAGCCTTGACTAGACGGACCTTAGTCGGCAAAGTAATGTATCTGCTTTTGAATATACTATCTAGATTGGTCATAACTTTTCTTCCAAGTAGTAAGCGTTTTTTAATTTCATGGCTGCAGTCACCATCTGCAGTGATTTTGGAGCCCCCAAAAATAAAGTCTGACACTGTTTCTACTGTTTCCCCATCTATTTCCCATGAAGTGATGGGACCGGATGCCATGATCTTCATTTTCTGAATGTTGAGCTTTAAGCCAACTTTTTCACTCTCCTCTTTCATTTTCATCAAGAGGCTTTTTAGCTCCTCTTCACTTTCTGCCATAAAGAGTCAAAGATAAAAAACAGGTAAAATTCAGGGAAAACCTTTATTAAATATACTTTCCATGGTTGTAGAAATTCTTTATTGATTATTCCTGATTGTCTGGCTTACCTTGGTCACCTATTCACTCAGGCACTCAGACATATATACCTGTTGCTTCACAGGTGAGATACAGATATTTGTTATTAAGGAACACTGTAAGTACAATGATAGTAGCACAATTATCTAATGTTGGACATTTGTCACCACAAAAGAACTTATCATCTACTTCAGCTTCTACCATAAAAAACTTTCCCTAGAATCTCTTGCTGCTAGTATCCACTTTACCAGTGGGTCCAGTTTTTGAAATTCCAATATGACTCAAAATCAGAAATCTTGGAATGGGGAAGACCTATCTTTGGCATGCCAGTTCATAAGATTCCTGGGCACTTTGCCATTAGGAAAACCCACCACCAACACCATCTACCACCACAATAAGTCTAGTTCTCTTCCCTGTTATTCATGTAGACCTGAGCCATTAAGCATTAAGGCCAATGCTTAACCAAAATTTGGTAGGTAAATATCAGTCTCCTTTTTTTTTTTTTTAAATTATATTACAAGTGATCATCTTAAAGCCCTCAGTTAGCTGTCATTGACAGGGAGTAGGGGTAGGAAAGGAATTCTTTAACACAAACTTTCTGATGAGTCTCTTCCTTCCTTTATTCACACTTGTGTGTAGTAAATCAGTTACAGTAGCTCTCTATGATTTGATTCATAGACGTTATATATTCATGTGTGCATGCATGCTAAGTCACTCCAGTTGTATTCAGCTCTGTGACTCAATGGACTGTAGCCTGCCAGGCTCCTTTGTCCATGGGGATTCTCCAAACAGGAATACTGGAGTGAGTTGTCATGTCCTTCTCCAAGGGATCTTCCCTACCCAGGGAATGAACCCATGTCCCCTGTGATTCCTGCACTGCAGGAAGATTCTTTACCAATGATCCACCTGGGAAACTTTAAATATTCATATTTCTTGTCATTTAAGTTGCTAGTATATTTTATAATAGTATATTGCAGACTAAAGAGAAATATTAAATGTGTATTACTAAAATTATTATTTTTATTTCAATGTGATTCTTAGTATTCTATTCCCTCTCAATATCAGACTAAGAAATGTTTAATTATGTTTACTCTTATTAATTTTGCACAAATTAATTAATTTATTGGTTTATTTATTGGGAATAATAAATATCAATGACTAATTTATATTATTTTATCATAGTTTAAGACTAAAAATTATGATTTTACATTTCATTAGCTCCTGTTGTGTCTTTTAATCCAATGTTAATTATTATCAAAACATCCTTATTTAAGTCATTGTTTTCACTACATAGGGGTTTCCCTTGTGGCTCAGCTGGTAAAGAATCCGCCTACAATGCAGGAGACCTAGTTTCAATCCCTGGTTTGGGAAGATCCCCTGGAGAAAGGAAAGGATACCCACTCCAGTATTCTGGCCTGGAGAATTCCATGGACTGTATAGTCCATAGGGTCGCGAAGAGTAGGACATGACTGAGTGAATTGCAATGCACATTCACTAAATAAAATTTTAATGACTAAAACTGCTTTTCTACTTGAAACCAAAACACAGAGCTAATGTTTCTGAACTATTTAAACTATTATTTTTATGCTGTTACTAACTTTTCTATTATGATTTTACCTCAAGTATTTTTTCACATATTCAGAGTGTGATAGTTAGCATTCAGTTCAGTTCAGTTCAGTCGCTCAGTCGTATCTGACTCTTTGCGACCCCATGAATCATACCACGCCAAGCCTCCCTGTCCATCACCAACACCCAGAATTCACTCAGACTTGTGTTCATCGAGTCCGTGATGCCACCCAGCCATCTCATCCTCTGTCGTCCCCTTCTCCTCCTGCCCCCAATCCCTAGGGCATCAGAGTCCTTTCCAATGAGTTAATTCTTCTCATGAGGTGGCCAAAGTACTGGAGTTTCAGCTTTAGCATCATTTCCTCCAAAAAAATCCCAGGGCTAATCTTCAGAATGGACTGGTTGGATCTTCTTGCAGTCCAAGGGACTCTCAAGAATCTTCTCCAACACCACAGTTCAAAAGCATCAATTCTTTGTCGCTCAGCTTTCTTCACAGTCCAACTCTCATATCCATACATGACCACTGGAAAAATAATAGCCTTTACTAGACAGACCTTTGTTGGCAAAGTAATGTCTCTGCTTTTGAATATACTATCCAGGTTGGTCATAACTTTTCTTCCAAGGAGTAAGCATCTTTTAATTTCATGGCTGCGGTCACCATCTGCAGTGATTTTGGAGCCCCCAAAAATAAAGTCTGACACTGTTTCCACTGTTTCCNGCAAAGTAATGTCTCTGCTTTTGAATATGCTATCTAGGTTGGTCATAACTTTTCTTCCAAGGAGTAAGCATCTTTTAATTTCATGGCTGCGGTCACCATCTGCAGTGATTTTGGAGCCCCCAAAAATAAAGTCTGACACTGTTTCCACTGTTTCCCCACCTATTTCCCAGGAAGTGATGGGACCTGATGCCATGATCTTCATTTTCTGAATGTTGAGCTTTAAGTCAACTTTTTCAATCTCCACTGTCACTTTCATCAAGAGGCATTTTAGTTCCTCTTCACTTTCTGCCATAAGGGTGGTGTCATCTGGATATCTGAGGTTATTGATATTTCTCCTGGCAATCTTGATTCCAGCTTGTGCTTCTTCCAGCCCAGCATGTCTCATGATGTACTCTGAATATAAGTTAAATAACCAGGGTGGCAATATACAGCCTTGACGTACTCCTTTTCCTATTTGGAAACAGTCTGTTGTTCCATGTCCAGTTCTAACTGTTGCTTCCTGATCTCAACTCTTCTAATTACACTTGAATTTTCTTAGTTCATAACTTATTATGTTTCTTCTACTGTTTACTTTCCCTTGTGATCTTTTTGTCTTTTTAAGTTTATTTTATGCAGTTTTTCCTGTAAACTTCTCATAGAGGCAGTAAATAGATAATTCAGTCACAGAATCTTGGCATGTCAAATAATTATTTTCTTTAAATTAATATATAAAATATAAATTTGCTAGGATTTCTGGTTTATAGATGTCTTTCTGCACACATTTTATAAAGCTTTTCCAAATATTAATTATTCCCCTGTTTCAGTTGAAAATTATATTAAATGTTTTTCTTTGTCTTGTGAACTGTTTTCTTTGATGCAAAGTGGGAAAAAAACACCCTCCTCTTTGAGGTCAAATACATTCATTTTAATTTTGTGTTCCATTCATTAGCCTGACTTGACACTCATTATGCTATTTCAATATGTAGTTCCAAGTGATTGTTCAGCCAAAAAATGTTTATATCTATTTTTTGTTTGCTAATTGCATCTCCTCCATCTGTTCCTGTGTCCTTCAGGTACTCATATTATTCACGTGTTAGAAATTAAAAAAAAATATCACCATTATATTTATTTTTTAAATTTACTTGTTATTGTCTTTGTATTCAAAGATAGTAATTTCCTTTCATGTGGGTTTTGAATGATACAGCTTTTAGTGTTGTACTTTCAATCTGTCAGTTTATTTATTGACTTTTAAAAAATACTTATATTTTAATGCCCTACAATATAAATTCTTTTCCAGATGATAAAATATATTTATTATGCTCAAAAGTTAAAATTATATTTAAGAATATGCCCTCATATTGTCCACACCAAAGCCTTCACATTTGGTATCAACTTGCTTGCTTTTTTGTTTGTTTGTTCCCTTAGAGTAGGGTCACCAATCTTTTTGGTGACCAGGACCATTTCTCAATGGACTGAGCAGGGGTGAGGGAAATGGTTTCAGGACAATTAAATTGCATTGAATTTATCATGCACTTTATTTCTAATCTAATGCTGCCACTGATCTGACAGTTGATACCAGTAAAGAGCAATATTGCATAGGTACCTGGAATGTCAGGTCCATGAATCAAGGCAAATTGGAAGTGATCAGACAAGAGATGGCAAGAGTGAATGTCAATATTCTAGGAATCAGCGAACTAAAATAGACTGGAATGGTGAATGTATGGCAGATGACCATTATATCTACTACTGTGGGGAGGAATCCCTCAGAAGAAATGGAGTAGTCATCATGGTCAACAAAAGAGTCTGAAATGCAGTACTTGGATGCAATCTCAAAGACAACAGAATGATCTCTGTTCGTTTCCAAGGCAAATCATTCAATATCATGGTAATCCATGTCTATGTCCCAACTAATAATGCTGAAGAAGCTGACGTTGAATGGTTCTATGAAGATCTACAAGACCTTTTAGAACTAACACTCAAAAAAGTTGTCCTTTTCATTATAGGGGACTGGAATGCAAAAGTAGGAAGTCAGGAAACACCTGGAGTAACAGGCAAATTTGGCCTTGGAATGCAGAATGAAGCAGGGCAAAGATTAATAGAGTTTTGCAAAAAAACTAATAGAGTTTTGCACTGGTCATAGCAAACATCCTCTTCCAATAACACAAGAGAAGACTCTACATATGGACATCACCAGATGGTCAACACTGAAATCAGATTGATTATATTCTTTGCAGCCAAAGATGGAGAAGTTCTATATATCAACAAAAACAAGACCAGGAGCTGACTGTGGCTCAGATCATGAACACTTTATGACCAAATTCAGACTCAAATTGAAGAAAGTAGGGAAAACCACTAGACTATTCAGGTATGACCTAAATCAAATCCCTTATGATTATACAGTGGAAGTGGAAGATAGATTTAAGGGCCTAGATCTGATAGATAAAGTACCCAATGAACTATGAAATGAGGTTCGCGACATTGTATAGGAGACAGGGATCAAGACCATCCCCATGGAAAAGAAATGCAACAAAGCAAAATGGCTGTCTGAGGAGGCCTTAAAATAGCTGTGAAAAGAAGAGAGGTGAAAAGAAAAGGAGAAAAGGAAAGATATAAGCATCTGAATGGAGAGTTCCAAAGAATAGCAAGGAGGGATAAGAAAGCCTTCCTCAGTGATCAGTGCAAAGAAATAGAGGAAAACAACAGAGTGGGAAAGACTAAAGATCTCTTCAAGAAAATTAGAGATACCGAGGGAACATTTCATGCAAAGAACAGAAATGGTATGGACCTAACAGAAGCTGAAGTTATTAAGAAGAAGTTGTAAGAATACACAGAAGAACTGTACAAAAAAGATCTTCAAACCCAGATAATCACGATGGTGTGATCACTCATCTAGAGCCAGATATCCTGGAATGTGAAGTCAAGTGGGCCTTAGAAAGCATCACTAAGAACAAAGCTAATGGAGGTGATGGAATTTCAGTTGAGCTATTTCAAATCCTGAAAGATGATGCTGTGAAAGTGCTGCACTCAATATGCCAGCAAATTTGGAAAACTCAGCTGAGGCCACAGGACTGGAAAAGGTCAGTTTTCATTCCAATCCCAAAGTAAGGCAACGCTAAAGAATGCTCGAACAACTGCACAATTGCACTCATCTTGCACACTAGTAAATTAATGGTCAAAATTCTCCTAGCCAGGCTTCAGCAATAAGTGAACCGTGAACTTCCAGATGTTCAAGTTGATTGTACAAAAAGGCAGAAGAACCAGAAATCAAACTGCCAACATCTGCTGAATCATCAAAAAAGCAAGAGAGCTCCAGAAAAATGTCTATTTCTGCTTTATTGACTATGGCAAAACCTTTGACTGTTGGATCACAAGAAACTGTGGAAAATTCTGAAAAAATTCTGTGTAAAATTCTGAGATGGGAATACCAGACCACCTGACCTGCCTCTTGAGAAATTTGTATGCATGTTAGGAAGCAACAGTTAGAACTGGACATGGAACAACCGACCTGTTCCAAACAGGAAAAGAAGTACATCAAGGCTGTATATTGTCACCCCTTTTATTTAACTTATATGCTCAGCACATCATGAGAAACGCTGGGCTGGAGAAAACACAAGCTGGAATCAAGATTGCCAGGAGAAATATCAATAACCTCAGATATGCATATGACACCACCCTTATGACAGAAAGTGAAGAGGAACTAAAAAAGTCTCTTGATAAAAGTGAAAGAGGAAAGTGAAAATGTTGACTTAAAGCTCAACATTCAGAAAACGAAGATCATGGCATCTGGTCTCATCACTTCATGGGAAATGGATGGGGAAACTGTGGAAACAGTAGCTAACTTTACTTATTTTTTTTTTTTTTTTGCTACAAAATCACTGCAGATGGTGATTGCAGCATGAAGTTTAAAGTCATTTACTCCTTGTAAGGAAAGTTATGACCAACCTAGACAGCATATTGAAAAGCAGAGACAATACTTTGCCAACAAAGATTCATCTAGTCAAGGCTATGGTTTTTCCAGTGGTCATGTATGGATGTGAGAGTTGGACTGTGAAGAAACCCAAGCACTGAAGAATTGATGCTTTTGAACCGTGGTGTTGGAGAAGACTTTTGAGAGTCCTTTGAACTGCAAAGAGATCCAACCATTCCGTTCTGAAGAACAGCCCTGGGATTTCTTTGGAAGGAATGATGCTAAAGCTGAAACACCAGTACTTTGGCCACCTCATGTGAAGAGTTCACTCATTGGAAAAGACCCTGGTGCTGGGAGTGGTTGTGGGCAGGAGAAGAAGGGGACAACAGAGGATGAGATTGCTGGATGGCATCACTGATTCGATGGACATGAGTCTGAGTGAGCTCCGGGAGGTGGTGATGGACAGGGAGGCCTGGCGAGCTGCAATTCACGGGGTCGCAAAGAGTCTGACACGACTGACTGAACTGAACTGAATTGAACTGAACCATTCTACAGTTCAGAGGTTGGGGACCCCTGTTTTATAGCAATACATATGCAAGTTTCTTCAGTCCTCTCTGACTCTTTGCAAACCCATGAACTGTAACCCACCAGGCTCCTCTGTTCATTGAATTCTCCTAGTAAGAATACTGAATGAGGCTGCCATTACCTTCTCCAGAGGATCTTCCTGATCCAGGGATGGAAGCAACATCTCTTCCATCACCTGCATTGGTAGGAAGGTTCTCTACCACTAGTGCAACCTTTCCCAAAGTCTCTGATTTAGTTTCTTCATTTTAAACTTTTTACAACATTGTAATATTGAAATCATTCCATACTTATATTTGTTGTTGTTATTGTTGTTCGTTCAGTGATGTCCAACTATTTATGACCCCATGGACTGAAGCACACCAGGTTTACCCATGCTTCACTATTTCCCAGAGTTTGCTGAAACTCATGTTCATTGAGGCAGTTACGCCATCCAACCATCTCATCCTTTGTCATCCCCATCTCCTCCTGACTTCAGTCTTTCTCAGCATCAGGGTCTTTTCTAACAAGTTGGCTCTTTGCATCAAATGGCCAAAGTTTGGGAGCTTCAGCTTCAGCATTAGTCTTTCTTTCTTTCTTTTCTTTTTTTTTTTTTTTTGCTTTACAATACTGTATTGGTTTTGCCATACATCAACATGAATCCACCACGGGTGTACATAAGTTCCCACCCCTGAACCCCCATCCCACCTCTAGTCTTTCTAATGAATATTCAGGGTTGATTTTCTTTAGGACTGACTGGTAGATCTCCTTGATATCCAAGGAACTCTGAAGAGTCTCTTCTCCAACACTGCAGGTCGAACGGATCAGATCTTTGGCATCAGCCTTTATTTATTCTCCAGTTCTCACATCCATACATGGCTGTTGGAAAACTCATAACTTTGACTATATAGACATTAGTTGGAAAAGTTATGTCTCTCCTTTTCAATATGCTGTCTAGGTTTGTCATAGTTTTTCTTCCAAGGAGCAAACATCTTTTAATTTCATGGCTGCAGTAACTGTCCACAGTGATTTGGGAGCCCAACAAAATAAAGTCTATCACTGTATCCAAGTTTTCCCATCTATTTGCCATGAAATGATTGGACCAGATGCCATGACCTTCATTTATGAGTGTTGATTTTTCAAGCCAGATTTTTCACTCTCCTCTTTCACATTCATTAAGAAGCTCTTTAATTCCTCTTTCCTTTCTGCAATTAAGGTGGTATCATCTGAATATCTAGGTTATTGATATTTCTCCTAGGAATCTTCATTCCAGCTTGTGCTTCATGAAGCCCAGCATTTCACATGATGTACAATGCATATAATTTAAATAATCAGGGTGACAATATACAGCCTTGATATACTCCTTTCCCAATTTGGAACTAGTTTGTTTTTCCATGTCCAGTTCTAACTATTACTTCTTGACCTGCAGACAGGTTTCTCAGGAGGAAGGTAAGGTGTTCTTTTATTCCCATCTCTTTAAGAATTTCCACAGTATGTTGTGATCCACATGGTCAAAGTCTTTAACATAGTCAATGAAGTAGAAGTAAATGTTTTTATGGAATTTCCTTGTTTTTTCTATGATCCAATGGATTTTAACAATTTAATCTCTCGTTCCTCTGCCTTATCTAAATACATCTGTGATTTCTCAGTTCACATACCATTGAAGCCTAGCTTGAAGGATTTTGAGAATCACCTTAGTAGCATGTGAAGTGAGTACAGCTGTGTGGTAGTTTGAACATTCTTTGGCATTGTCTTTCTTTGGGATGTAAATGAAAACTGAACTTTTCCAGGGCTGTCGCCACTGATGAGTTTTCCAAATTTGCTGGCATAGTGTATGCAGCACTTTAACAGAATTATCTTTCAGGACTTGAAATAGATCAGCTGGAATTCCATCACTTCCACTAGCTTTGTTTGTAATAATGCTTCCTAAGGCCCACTTGACTTCACACTCCAGGATGTCTGGCTCTAAGTGAGTGATCACATCACCATGGTTTTCCTAGCTCCTTAAGATCTTTTTTGTACAGTTCTCTTGTGTGTACTTGCCACCTCTTCTTAATATCTTCTGTTTCTGTTAGATCCATACCATTTCTGTCCTTAATTCACCATCTTTGCATGCAATGTTCCCTTGATCTCTCCAGTTTTCTTGAAGAGACCTCTAGTCTTTCCCATTCTATTGTTTACCTCTGCTTCTTTGCATTGTTCACCTAGGAAGGCTTTCTTATTTCTCCTTGCTATTTTTTTGGGATTCTGCATTCAGATAGGTATATCTTTTCTAAGGGCTTTAGTAAGTGGAAATTTCTCCATACTTTTTACAGCTGCATATATGCTTTGTGGTTATACATATATATTTAATGAGCCACCTTGATGGACTTTCACATATTTATGTATGACTGGGCCCCTCTGCTGTCCATCTGAAAATATCACGATACTGTAATTGGCTATATTTCAAGACAAAATAAAAAAGTTTTTTAAAATGCTCAAAATGATATACTTTATGTGGATTCATGCTGTTGTATAGCAAAACTAATACAATATTGTAAAGTAATTAACCTCTGATTAAAATAAATAAATATATATTTAAAAAAGAAAAAAGATTTTGCATATGATATTAATCCATGTCCTTACTGATACATGTTTACTGTTATGTAGTATCTCACTGTATAATAAAGTACAACTTATTTATTCATTTGAAAAAAAAAATGTAGCATGTATTTACATAGAATGTAGTCACCAAATTGAGGTTTCTGTATCAAAAGGAAAACTTGCAATTTATCTCCTCAAAACGTTTTTCAGTTTGCAGTTCCATCACCAATATAGGCTAACACCTATTTCACTCAGTAAGGAAATAGATGTTTATTCTCTCTACAGGGTGTCATTCAGCATTTACTTATTTGAAAAGTTAGGAATGATGCTTTTAATTAGTATTTATCTCATCTTCAATGTGACTGAACACTTTTACATACATTTAAGGGTTATTTGTTTCTGTGTGAACTTTCAGCTCATTTATTTTGTCAATTAATCTTCTTGGATGTTGCAACGTTTCAACTCACTTTCTGAGTTGTACATCTTGAAGGTCTTTGTTTTTGTTTTTTGTCTTTCAAAGTTATTTTTATTTTAAATAATCATACTTTTGTCTACATTCCTTTTTATTTTCTTCCAATACACATCTTGATGCTATTTCAAATGAAACCTTTTACATTACATTTTAACTTTTTATGAAAATGGAGCTTACTGACTTGCATATTTATTTTTCTTATTATTTCAATTATTTATTGATATTCATAATTTTGATTTTATTATTCTTGTTCCTTTAGGTATACAATTACATCATCTGCCATCTGTAAATCATGATTTTAGTTCCAAATTGTTTTAGTTACAATTCTGTCAAATGAACATTGCTTTTTACCTTTTACTGATGATAGTGGGATTGTTTCCATTATGTTTTATTAGATTAGATGATTATATTAAATTAATATTGATTTATACACTGTTAACTATGAATTGATATTGCTTTTTTTCATAGTTGTGTGATGAATTTTGAAATTATTTTCAGCACTGAGCAATTTGTTCATGTCCTTATATCTCTTAAATCTATCATAATTTTCATTTAAATTCACAAGTTTCATAATAATGAACCAGCATTGCATTTTGTGTGGTCTAGGTTTGATTAACACTACCTGTTCTGTGGTCTTTCCTTGTGGCTCAGTTATAAAGAATCCATCTGCCAATGTGAGAGACACAGGAGACACAGGTTCAATCTCTGGGTAAGCAAGATCCCTTAGAGAAGGAAATGGCAGCCCTCTACTGTATTCTTGCCTGGGAAATCCCCTGGACAGAGGAGACTGGTGGGCTACAGTCCATGGGGCCCCAAGAGAGTTGGATACAACTTATCTACTAAACCACACTAATATATCCTGTATTGTTAATGTAATCATGGATTGTGTATAATTGTGTGTAATTGTGTAATTGTGATTTAGGAAAATGAATTTTAGATCAA
Organism: Oreotragus oreotragus; assembly: GCA_006410675.1. Classification (NCBI taxonomy): domain Eukaryota; kingdom Metazoa; phylum Chordata; class Mammalia; order Artiodactyla; family Bovidae; genus Oreotragus; species Oreotragus oreotragus. The sequence continues at coordinate 312,312 of SJYX01010616.1, forward strand.
TATTGACAGATTATAATTTATTTTTTATTCTTTTAAAAATATTTAAATTCTATTTTTTAATTTTATTTATTTTATGATTTCTTATTTTATTTTATTTATTATTTCCTTTTTATTTCTTATTTTATTCTTATTATTTTTATTTATAATTTTTTTTATTCTTTTTATTTCTATTTTAATTTTTATTTAAAAAATACCCCTCTCAGGAGTGGGTATTAACATAACCTTATTTCATGAAAGAAATATTTTTTCTGATTTAAATATATGGAACTTTAATAGTGTGACATTATCTGCCCTTTAAAAAGTAGATTTCAAAATAAATAAATAAATAAATAAAATAAAAAGTAGATTTCACCCTTTAGTGACTCATGACTTTGAGAAGAATCATTATTTTACAGCTCAACTCATTTTTTTCAATATGTACATCAGTTTGTTGAATTATATATTTCTGGGTAATTTTTGATAAATATTGTTATTAAATTTTTATATGTATTTTATTTGCATAAACAGAATTGAGTAGTGCAAAAGTACAAAATTATTTAGTTCTTTTGTGAACTGTATTAGTCATCTTTTTTTGATGTATTTTGCCATGTATTAGTCATATTAGATGTGTATAAGAGACAGGTACATCAGTTTGTTGAATTATATATTTCTGGGTAATTTTTGATAAATATTGTTATTAAATTTTTATATGTATTTTATTTGCATAAACAGAATTGAGTAGTGCAAAAGTACAAAATTATTTAGTTCTTTTGTGAACTGTATTAGTCATCTTTTTTTGATGTATTTTGCCATGTATTAGTCATAATATAACTTTGTGATTTCTCTTTTTTTAATTAGGTTAGATAAAGCTTCATAAACTTTATAGAATATTGTAAAGAACTAACATTAATTGATTTATTTGGATTAGTTATGTATATTCTTTTTTCCATTGCATTAATGTATTATCATTTTTAATTAATGTTATTTATTTATTTATTGCTTTGATCTTTTTCATCACCATGTGCTTAATACTTTAATTTTTAGTGACATTTAAAAATCAGATTATGATTAATTTTACTTTGAGTTCAAGTTCATCTCTGTCACATCAGTATTTTTTACTAATACAGTTTACATGCTTTCTTTCTGGGGAATAATGAAATTAAAATTTTGATATCAGTGTCCTGGATTGCTTATTCAGTCATATATTTAAGGACATCTTGCTTGCTTCCAGTGTTTGACAGGCTTGAAGAAAACTGATAAACATACATATGACTATCTTCTAAATATTACATACTGGGCATAAGTTCTTTTTTTTTTTTTGGTAATTTTGATTAAGAAATTCATATCTGTTTGTAAAGTATTTTAGGAAAAAATATTAGCAATCACACTGTCCAAAATCATGTTTTCTCCTTATTTTTTTACTATCATAAATATTCTAATTACAATATTGGAAGCTCCAGTTATTAGTAGACTGAATCATACTTCTCTGCTCTCCAAATGAATTTATATGCTTTCTTTTTTCTTCCTTCCTTCCTTTCTTTCTCCCTCCTTCCTTTCCTTCCTTCCTCTCTCTCTTTCTTTCTTCTTTGCTTGCTTGTCTTGGTCTCTTGACTTCAGGAAAGTAATTCCAATTTTGCAACAATTTTACTATTTCATATTTATAATTTAATATTTTATTTTTGCTATTCAATTTATAATTTTAATGATTATTTTTATTATGGTTTTCCTTTCATTTTTTTTTTACATTTTCATTGTATATGCTATAGAATCTTCATGAAGTTTATGGATCCTATAATGTTCTTAGTTTCATTTGGACTTCCCACATATTGTTATAATCTGTCTTCTTGAATTATAAATGTTTCCTATGCCCCATGTTGGAATTCATAACATAAATCAACATTCACAGCATAAGACCAAGTAACAACAAAATAGTAGTCTCAATTGAGACACATAATATGCTTTTTAGTTTGATTTCAGTTTTGTCAGTAGCCAAAATTATTTGGATTCTAAATCTGTGTTCTAAGATCTCTTTATTAATCTCCACCTAGTTCTAAGAATTTGATAACGCTCCAAAGTATCAAGAGCTCTACATATTGGTTTATTGATTATATACATTTAATTTTCTTTCTTCTTAGTAATTTATTTTCAAAGAAAATGGCTTACACTAGTCCATCAAAATTCAGTTCTGGCTCAACAATAATAGTATATTAAACTAATGGAGATCTATAAAGGTAACCACAACATTCCTGGGACATAAAATATAGTTATATAGTTAATTGACTTTTATTTGAGAGAGAGGGTAGATTATTGGGCAGGGAGATAATCAATCAAGTTTATTACATCGCCTCTATATTGATAACATTCTACTATATTCTATGTTGGATCAGTCTCCTATTAGGATCATCTCCATCTGCGCAGATTTTCATGAATTCCCTCATGTGCAGACTTTAAAGAAGTGTCGCCAGCTGTCATATTATCCTCTCCTGGCACTCCTGAAATTCTATGCAATGCAAAACAAACTCCAGCTTCAGTGACCTTCAAATATAAGGAAATAATACATTTCAAATATAAACTTTTTAAGTGATAAGGATACATATCTTTAAATAAACACCGAACTTCCAGGGATTCTCTTTGTGAAAAACACATGAGCAAATCTTGTTGTTCTTGTTGTTTTATTTTTCTAAGTGAACATGTGCCAATAGAGTGTATGCTTATTTTTCTCTTCATTTATTCTTTTCCTAGAGTTCCACTCTTTTGCAAAATTTTGAAAATTACACTGTTAGTATAACTGCAGGGTACTTTCCCTCCCCCCTTCTTTTGTCAATGAATGCTGCCTTGACTCTTAACATTATCAGATGTTAAATTTCTTAATTTCATTTCTGAAAATCCAACAGTTCCTGAGCTCACAAAGGCCTGTTCACATTCTCCTCTATGTGAGACATACATTTCTCCATATGTCAATTAAATCACTATGTTATTCTCACTTTCTTAACAGTTGCCATTTTGCCTTTATTTTCTCCATTCATTTTAAAACATATTTATTTTATTTATTTTTTTAGAGCTTCCATTTTACTTTATTTTACATTACAGTACTCTATTGACTTTGGCATACATTGACATGAATCTGCCACAGGTGTACACGAACTCCCAAACATGAACCCCCCTCCCACCTCCCACCCCACATCATCCCTCCAGATCATCCCTTTTACTACTTATGAGTCATATCTGATTCTCTCTGAATCTGATACAAAAGTCTTTTACCACTGATTCTTTCTTCAATACATCTCATACATTGAAATAGGTATAACAGAAGAATAGTGTGTATTTCCAATATGCATGTAATACATGTGTGGACCCCTTCTTCTCACTACAGCCACTTTAGCTGCTTCAAGACAGGGAGAGGATGCCAAATTTACACGCTAGAATGTGGTAGTCATTAGTTGTCCTGGTGGCTTTAATTTTGATTTTCAAGATGTTCCATCCATGTCCATACTTTTAGTTATTATTTTAGTGGTTTGTTTTTTCCATGCTCTCTACTAAGTATTGGGCACAGAATAAATTCTTTGATATAAAAGTTTATATTCAACTTGTAAGTCAAAATTGTGAACATATACAGCTACAATGTAAGACTTATTTCTGATTGGTCTATAAAGCTCACAGAATGAGGTACATTGAGATCACAAATCTAGAGATGCTGTCAGGCTAATCATGATTGTTACATTTATTTGTAGCTGTCTTCATCCTCCTCTCTAATTTCAGGCACTCCACTCTTACCTAAAACAAATTCTACCACTGAGTTCAACAAATTTCTGAAGAACTTTTCTTTAGGTTTATCATCTGTAGCTAATTGTGTTCGAATCTTTGCAACCTCATGAACTGTAGCCTGCCAGGCTCCACTGTCCATGGGATTTCCCAAGCAAGAATACTGGGATGGGCTTGCCTTATCCTACTCCAGGGTAACTTCCGACCTAGGGATCAAACCTGCATCCCCTGCACTGGCAGGTGAACTTTTTACCACTGAGCCTTATATCTTCTTATTACAGTCCTTTTCTATCATGTTCTACCATAGAACATCATGTCCAACTCTTTGTAACTACATGGAATGAATTCTCCAGGACAGAATACTGTAGTGGGTAGCTATTCCCTTCTCCAGGGGATCTTCTCAACCCAGATCTCCCACACTGCAAGCAGATTCTTTACTAACTGAGCCATGAGAGAAACCCATAGAACATCTATTCCCTCCTTATCAAAACACTGTGTTCACTTGGATTTTGTAAATAACCATCCTCCTGATTTGCTTACTTTCTAGATATCTATTTACAATAGTCAGTTATGACCTATATTTCTGTGCTTTTTTCATTTTTTTATGCTCTTGTGTCTGATCATTTTACCTTAATTAGTCTTCTTAATTAGTGCAGTAATTTCAAAGAGAATTTCTGAATAAACATCGTATTGTACCAGAAATCACTTCTGAGTGCTAGACTCTTGAATACAATGATAATACACATAAATCGTAATCCAAAATAAATTTATAGCTGTTCTTTTTCAAAAACTTTAATCTTCTGGGTTCATGAATTTTTGGAAAGGACACACTACCAATCAGTGGTATACTGGGGCTGGAGCTGGCCTATATTGGCTCATGTAGCCAACAGAGTGCAATTATTCCCAACTCCACAGTTAGTGAAAATATATTGGTGGCTTGAAGTTAACCACTGTTGGTATATTTATAGGATAGAAATTGGCAAAAACACTGAATCAATTTTTTTGTTTCTTCTTTATAAATGATTGTTTAATATTTATTAGCACATTACTGGATCTATCCAAACCATAAACAAGAGGAATCACTGCTACCAGCTTTCTTCTTTTGTCCTTGTTCATAACCTATCAATTATAATTTCAATTTAATTACATTTTGGGAAGTATCTTAAATCTATTTGCTTTTTAAAAAAAGTTTCTTCAATATAACTTTAGACCATCTCTACAATCTAAGTCAACGTTGTCAAGCTATCTGTGTGAAAGGCCAGTTCTCATGTTTAACCACAAAAGCTACAGTCACTTTAATTCTAATATTGTTATAAAACAATGATGAAAATGTGCATCCTTATGTTATAAGTGATATTTCAATTGTTAAATATTAGAATATTGGATAAATAAACAAGTATGGCTATCCACTCTAAAGTTAAGATCTTCATTGTATCTTGCAGAAATACAGAGTCCACCCTATTTTCTCAAGTTTTCCTTTAAATTACAATGATAAATCAATATGCAAACATTATTGTTTATAAAAGCTTCTATATTGTTACAGTATAAAAATGATAATCTTTAATGTAATGCATTAGATTTGTGTATCTCATCTTTTTATTATATTGTTAAGTAAACTGTTCAGTTAACATTTTTTATGATTTTTCCTTTTTAGTGGGAGATAATTGCTTTAAAATACTGTGCTTGTTTCTGCCACACATCGACATTAATCAGCAACAAGTTTACATATTTCCCCTCTTTCATAAACACCTCTCACATTTCCCACCCAATCCCACCCCTCTAGGTTTTCAGAGCACTNCTGTCTCTTATACACATCTTAAGTAAACTGTTCAGTTAACATTTTTTATGATTTTTCCTTTTTAGTGGGAGATAATTGCTTTAAAATACTGTGCTTGTTTCTGCCACACATCGACATTAATCAGCAACAAGTTTACATATTTCCCCTCTTTCATAAACACCTCTCACATTTCCCACCCAATCCCACCCCTCTAGGTTTTCAGAGCACTGGGTTGAGCTCCATGTGCCACACAGCAAATTCCCACTTGCTATTGATACACACACACACACACACACACATATATATGTATATATATATCACATATCACATATATATAAACATATATATACATATATAGTTCTTCAGAAGAACTAAAGAGCCTCTTGCTAAAAGTGAAAGAGGAAAGTGAAAAAGTTGGCTTAAAACTCAACATTCAGAAAACTAACATCACGGTCTTTGGTCCCATCACTTCATGGCAAATAGTTGGGGAAACAATGCAAATAGTGAGAGAATATTTTGGGGGGCTCCAAAATCACTGCAGATGGTGACTGCAGCCATGAAATTAAAAGACATTTGCTTCTTGGGAGAAAAGCTATGACCAACCTAGATGGCATATGAAAAAGCAGAGACATTACTTTGTCAACAAAGGCCCATTTAGTTGAAGCTATGGTTTTTCCCACCATCATGTATGGATGTGACAGTTGTACTATAAAGAAGCTGAGTGCCAAAGAACTGATGCTTCTGAACTGTGGTGTTGGAGAAGACTCTTGAGAGTCCCTTGGAATGCAGGGAGATTCAACCAGTCAATTCTAAAGGAAATCAGTCCTAAATATTCATTAGAAGGACTGATGCTGAAGCTGAAACTTCAACATTTTTGCCACCTGATGCAAAGAGCTGATTCATTTGAAAAGACCTTGATTCTGGGAAAGATTGAAGGCAGGAGGAGAAGGGGACGACAGAGGATGAGATGGTTGGATGGCATCACTGACTCGATGGAAATGAATCTGAGTAAGCTCTGGGAGTTAGTGATGGACAGGGAAGCCTGGTGTCCTGCAGTCCATAGGGTCACAAAGAGTCAGACATCATTGAGCCACTGATCTGAACTGATACATATATATATATACACACACACACACACACGTGTGTGTATATATGATATATGTGTGTATATGTGTATATAAGTGTATGTGTATATATGTGCATATATATATGAATATATATGTACATATATGTATAGCACACAATTTTGAATGGGTCAAATGAAATTTCCTAGATCACAAAATAAAAGTATATCTTAATAAAAATCTTAAACTTCAGTGTAACCAACATAGGAGAAAGTGAATATTAAATAGACACAAAGAGATAAATTGTCATAATAATAGTTGAATATTTTAACACTCATGTGAATATATCATTCAGATAAAATATATTACATGATGTATCATTCAAATAAATATCAATAATTAGGAAATACTAGCCTAAGTGACACATAATAGTAGGTGGACTTAATAGATATATCAAACATTCCATCTAAAAGCAGTGGAATACACATTTTCTTCAAGTGCATACGAAACATTGTCCATGACAGTTTGCTTGCTAGACCACAAAACAAGTATAAATTAAAAGGTTGAACACATAAACATCTTTCTGATCACAATGCTATGAAGCTGCAAATACACTACAAGAAAATACACAATAAACACAAGCATCATTTTTGTGTTTAAAAAACCAAAATATTGTTTAGTGGAGGCTAAACAATATACTAGTGAACAACCAATGAGTTAATGAAGAAATTAAATTGGAAATTAAAAACTACCTAAAGACAAAATAAAGCAGAAACACAAAAATCCAAAACCTATTGGGCACAGAAAAAGCAATTTTAAGAGGCAAGTTTATGTAAAACAAACCTACTTCTGGAAACAAGAAAAGTCTCAAATAAACAAGCTGATACTACACCTAAACAGACTAGAAAAAGAACAAATGAAACACAAAGTTAAAAAACACTAGCAAAGACCAATGAAACCAAAATCTGATTCTTTGATAAGTCTTTAGTCAGGATAATCAAAGAAAAGAAAAACAAATAAATAAACGGAGAGAGAAGGCCTAAATAAGTAAAATCAGACATGAAAAAATGTTATAATCAATTTCACAAAAATATGAAAAATCAAAATTTACTATGAACAGTTATATACTTATAAAAAGAACAACCTAGAAGAAATGAACTCATTTCTACAAATTTACAATGTGAATGACATGAAACTATACTTAGAAAGCCCCCAAAACACCACCAAAAATCCTTCTAGAACTTATCAGTGAATTTGGTCTAGTTGTAAGGTACAAAATTATCATACAGAAATCCATTAAATTTCTATACACTAGTAATAATCAGAAACAAAAATTAAGAAAACCATTCTATTTGTAGTAACATACACAAAAATAAAATACATATAAAAAATTTAAAGGTAAAAGATGTGTACTTACAAGATACTGATTAAAGAAATTGAAGAAAGCACAGATGGAAAGTTATTCTGTGTTCATAGATTAGAAAATTAATACTGTTAAAAGGACCATAATACCTAAAGTAACCTACAGATTCAATACAACCCCTATTAAAATATTGATAGAATTTGTAACAGAATTTTATCAATTTTAAAATTTGTATGGATAGACTCTGAATAAATAAAGTAATCTTGAGGGAAAAGAAGAAATTTGGAGTTATCATGGTTCCTGATTGCAAACTACACCGCAAAAATGTGGTCATCAAAACAGTGTGGTACTGGCACAGCAACAGACACATAGATGAATGGAACAAAACAGAGAACCCTGAAATGTACTCATGCTTATATGGGAAATTATGACAAAGAAGGTAAGAATATACAACAGAGAAAGGACAACCTGTTCAAATTGGTGCTGGGGATGCCAAACATCTACATGCAAAATAATCACATTAGATGCTTTTCTCATGCAACAAAAAAAAAAAAAAAAAACTCAAAATTCATGAGAAGTTACAGGCAAGACCTGAAACCACAGACATCTACAAGAAAATATATACACGGTATTCTCTTTGACATTGTTCTTAGCAATATTTTTTAACATGTCACCTGAGGCAAGGGAAACAAAGTAAAAAATAAACAAATTGAACTACATCAAGTGAAAAAGCTTTTGCACAATGCAGGAAACCATCAACAATGTGGAAAGACCACCTACTGAATGGGAGAGAGGATTTGCCAACAATCTAGCCAATAAAATATTAATATTCAAAATACACAAAGAAATAGACAAACAAATATCAATTAAACAAACAACCAAATCAAAACATGGGGAGAGGACATAAACAGAAAATGTCCAAAGAAAACTTAAGGATGGTTGACAGGCATATGAAGGGATACTCAACATAATTAGCCATTAGTTCAGTTCAATTCAGTAGCTCAGTCGTGACTGACTCTTTGCGACCCCATGAATCACAGCACGCCAGACCTCCCTGTCCATCAACAACTCCCAGAGTTCACTCAGACTCACGTCCATCGAGTCCATGATGCCATCCAGCCATCTAATTCTCTGTAGTTCCCTTCTGCTCCTGCCCCCAATCCCTCCCAGCATCAGAGTCTTTCCCAATGAGTCAACTCTTCGCATGAGGTGGCCAAAGTACTGGAGTTTCAGCTTTAGCATCATTCCTTCCAAAGAAATTCCAGGGCTGATCTCCTTCAGAATGGACTGGTTGGATCTCCTTGCAGTCCAAGGGACTCTCAAGAATCTTCTCCAACACCACAGTTCAAAAGCATCAATTCTTTGGTGCTCAGCCTTCTTCATAGTCCAACTCTCACATCCATACATGACCACAGGAAAAACCATAGCCTTGACTAGACGGACCTTAGTCGGCAGAGTAATGTCTCTGCTTTTGAATATGCTATCTAGGTTGTTCATAACTTTTCTTCCAAGGAGTAAGTGTCTTCTAATTTCAGGGCTGCAGTCACCATCTGCAGTGATTTTGGAGCCCAAAAGAATAAAGTCTGACACTGTTTCCACTGTTTCCCCATAAATTTCCCATGAAGTGATGAGACTGGATGCCATGATCTTGGTTTTCTGAATGCTGAGCTTTAAGCCAACTTTTTCACTCTCCACTTTCACTTTCATCAAGAGGCTTTTTAGTTCCTCTTCACTTTCTGCCATAAGGGTGGTGTCATCTGCATATCTGAGGTTATTGATATTTCTCCTGGCAATCTTGATTCCATCTTGTGTTTCTTCCAGCCCAGCGTTTCTCATGATGTACTCTGCATATAAGTTAAATAAGCAGGGTGACAATATACAGCCTTGACATACTCCTTTTCCTATTTCAAACCATCAGGGAACTTCCAATCAAAGTGGCAATGAGATATCACCTCCTACCTATCAGAATGGCCATCAGCAAAAATATAAGAAATAACAAGTATTGGTTTGGATGTGGATAAAATAGGACCCTCATACACTATATTGTTGGTGAGAATGTAAATTGGTGTGGCCACTATGGAAAATAGTAAGATATTCCTCAAAACATTAAGTATAGAACTGACATATGATCCAGTAGTACCGTTTCTGCATATTTACTTGAATAAAATGAGAACACTGATTTAAAAAACAATTATATTCACGCCTATGTTTATAGCAATATTATTTACAATATCAAAGATAGGGAAAGCAGCCTAAGAGTCCATCAGTGAATTACTAGATAAAGAAGATTATATATATATATATATATATATATATATATATATATATGCCTGACATGTGTGACAACACGAATAGAACTAGAGTATATTATGCTAACTGAAATGTGAGAGATTTAAAATTACTATATTATTTCATTTACATATGAAATCTAAAAAGCAAAAGCAATGAACAAATAACTATGGAGAAATATTAAGAGCCACAGGTAGATGTCAAAAGGACACTGACATGTGAGGAGACNTATATATATATATATGCCTGACATGTGTGACAACACGAATAGAACTAGAGTATATTATGCTAACTGAAATGTGAGAGATTTAAAATTACTATATTATTTCATTTACATATGAAATCTAAAAAGCAAAAGCAATGAACAAATAACTATGGAGAAATATTAAGAGCCACAGGTAGATGTCAAAAGGACACTGACATGTGAGGAGACATGTAGGTAAGAGAGATTGCTAAGTCGCTTCAGTCGTGTCTGACTCTGTGCAACCCCATAGACAGAAGCCCACCAAGCTCCCCTGTCCCTGGGATTCTCCAGGTAAGAACCCTGGAGTGGGTTGCCATTTCCTTCTCTAAGAGACATTAAGTAGTACTAACTGCCAGTTGCAAAATAAATGTCACAGGTACGAAATACACAGTGTGGGGAATATAGTCAATAATTATGCCATAACTCTGTATGGTTATAGGTGATAACTAGACTTATTGTGGTGATCATTTTGAAATGGATAGACAATGTGTCACTATGTTGTGTACCAGAAATTAATACTATATAGTAGTTCAATTATACTTTAAAAAAATGGAAAAAGAGGTCAGGTTTGCATTTAACAGAGGTAGATTGGGGGAAGAGAAATTGAATGAAGGTAGTGAAAAGGCACAAATTTCCAGTTATAAGATAATGTATGTAATATACAACTTTATAAATATAATTAACACTGCTGTATTTTATATATTAAACTAAAAGAGTAATATTGAGTCCTCATCACAAAGAAATATATAGTTTTCTTTTATTTCATATTTATAGGAAATGATGAATATTCACTAAACTTGTTGTGATAATAATTTCATAGTATATTTAAGTCAAATCATTACATTATTACATTCTACACCTTATATTTATAGTTCTGAATCTCAAGGAAATTGAAAGTTGCTCAGTCATGTTCAACTCATTGTAACCCCATAGACTATACATTCCATGCAATTCTCCAGGCCAGAATACTGGAGTGGGTAGCTTTTTCTTTCTTCAGGGGATCTTCTCAACCCAGAGAATGAGCCCAGGTCTCCTGCATTGCAGGCAGATTCTTTACCAGCTGAGTCACAAGAGAAGCCCAAGAATACTGGAGTTGGTAGCCTATCCCTTTTCTGGCAGATTTTACTGACCCAGGAATCAAACCAGTGTCTCCTTCATGGCAGGTCTATTCTTTACCAACTGAGCTATCAGGGAAGCCACTGTATTGTAATTATATCTCAATAAAATGGGAACTAAAATAAAGTTTAATTTCAATCCACATATTTAACAATGAAATGCTTCATACTGTATTCACAGGATAACTATTTGAAATCGTAAGTCTTCAAATTAAAAATAAGATATTTCTTCAAGTTACACATACACAGCAAACTTATTACATCAACAATAAAAAAATTAAATTGCAAATAAAAAAATTAAATTGCAAATAAAAATACTTTGCTTTTTTTTTTTTAATGAATAGTCTTTTATGTTATAGGGCATTTTGGGAAAGTAATTCTTCAGTTACCTTCTTTGATGTGGAAAAACACAGTATTTTAAACAAATATCTTTGATGTAGTCTTCCTATAAGATTTCACAAATTATGTGTTTTTTTAATTTTTATTTTTACTTTATTTTACTTTACAGTACTGTATTGGTTTTGGCATACATTAACATGAATCCATCATGGGTGTACATG
>SJYX01010616.1:351017-395545 GCA_006410675.1 Oreotragus oreotragus
TTCTTACTTTCTGCCATAAGGGTGGTGTCATCTGCATATCTGAGGTGATTGATATTTCTCCCGGCAATCTTGATTCCAGCTTGTGCTTCTTCCAGCCCCGGGTTTCTCATGATGTACTCTGCATATAAGTTAAATAAGCAGAGTGACAATATACAGCCTTGATGTACTCCTTTTTCTATTTGGAACCAGTCTGTTGTTCCGTGTCCATTTCTAACTGTTGCTTCCTGACTTGCATATAGGTTTCTTAAGAGGCAGGTCAGGTGGTCTGGTATTCCCATCTCTCTCAGAATTTTCCAGTTTATTGTGATCCACACAGTCAAAGGCTTTGGTGCTGCCGTATTAGCTGCTCAGACCCTATTATCAAGGCTCAGTCTTGTGCTCTCTGCTTTTCTTTGCTGACTTCATTCTAAGGCAGACCCGCTCCTTAAGGTGGCAAGGTGGCTGCCAGTAGCTCCAGACTTAACAATATAGCCTCTCGACAACCTTAGTAATGGGGATAATCCCTCTGTGTGAACCAGAAACGTTGTTCTAGAATTGAGTGTTCTTTGGCTCTCATTGGCCTGAAGTGTGTCACATGCCAACTCTTGATGCTGGGGGGAGCATCAGCTCTGCCTGGTCCACATGACAGAAAAGGGCAGGAATTCTTTCCTAGAGGAAATTGTGTGTGTGAGCAGAAGTGATCAAGGGGATGCTTTGGGGGAAGATCAAATGAGAGGATAATGATTAAAGACCGCTGAAGTATGATTCAGAAAATCTGAGTTTTAGCCTTATTTGCTGCTAAGTAGTTTTATTATCTGAAGCACATCACTTATTCTGTAGGCATTGGTTCCCAATTTTGTAAAATTATAGACTTCTATACGTAGTCTTTAATGATCTCTGTTTAAAATTCAAATTCAGTGATGAGCTGGTTAGATCTTTTGGTATTAAATGACTAACTCTGATTTTCTTTGATAAAANTATCTGAAGCACATCACTTATTCTGTAGGCATTGGTTCCCAATTTTGTAAAATTATAGACTTCTATACGTAGTCTTTAATGATCTCTGTTTAAAATTCAAATTCAGTGATGAGCTGGTTAGATCTTTTGGTATTAAATGACTAACTCTGATTTTCTTTGATAAAATCAGGACAGTGACTTTCATGGAATAGAAATGCATCCTACAGCAAGCATAGTTCTGTCTGGAGTTATGAGGTTGTGTGCTGTCTTTGATACTGAATGTTAACTAGAGGAATGCAAGGCTTCTAACTCAGTTTTGAACTCTCCAGTCAGTTTAGTTTAATCCCTTATTATTTAGAAGAAGTCATACTGGATATCAAGTTACTTCCAGCGCTTTCTGTATGTTTATGTCAACCCTTGTGGTGTTAAACAATCAATAAATTCTTGGAAGTAGCAGAAATCAATTAGAAAAATGAGATAAAAGTTGCTAGCATAAATGAACTTTCCGATATGCTTTTTTAAAAACGAGTTATCATATGCTAGCAACTACAGAAGTGAACTGGAGAAAAGAGTGAACCTAAAAGAAGGGTCTTACAATATTTGATGTGAGCCATGATGAGCAGTCAGCATCGACAACTGGGCCAGCTCAGGATGTGATGAGAGGAGCTGGGAAACACCTTGGTGGGGTGGGAAAATGATCTTCATGTTTGGGTGTAGTGCATGAATTCATTTTCTCAACTAGAGGTTCTAGCTTGGGTGTTAAAGTCCTTTTAAAAATAAGTTTTCAAAAAAAATGGAAATATTAGATCATTGAATTCAGATATCAATTAAAAGTCGAGAAAATTATGAGTCTTTAAAAAATTCCAACAAAACATGCTTCATCTGTCTGTAATACTAGCAACAAACCTCTTGGCTTTTACTTTGATATAAATGAGTCACTTGTATGGGGCTTCAAAGAAGCACATCTTTAATTTAGGACAGGCTCTTAGCTTGGACATAAATGGCAGATACTGGGTGGGCAGACATTTTTCAATCCAAAGAACACACCATTCATGTAGAATTCAATATAAATGGTATACACGGAAGCATAAGTCTGTTGAAAGTGAAAGTCGCTCAGTCAAGTCCTACTATTTGTGACCCCATGGGTTATACCATCCATGGAATTCACCACCAGAATACTGTAGTGGGTAGCTGTCCGCTTCTCCAGAGGATCTTCCCAATCCAGGGATCAAACCCTGGTCCCCCGCATTGCAGGCAGATTCTTTACCAGCTGAGCCACTAGGGAAGTCCGTAAGCGTAAAGGAGTCTCTTTAAAAAGACTATATTGTCAGATTCTACAATATCCAGGTTGGCCATTCCCAAGGGGAAATACAGTTTGATTGAAGTTAAAAATCAGACATTCAATCTCAGGTCTACTCCCAAAGTACAATATGTTTCCATCAATTTGGCTATGTTTTTGAAAAATCTAAAGTGATTATAAAGTGATTATATTGATACATCAAGGAAGGTGTGAGAAGGGGCAAAATAATGATCCATCTTGCCACTGCAAGTGCTCCAGTAAGTGGGGCCATTGGTAGACATGAACCTAACCGGATGTAGGCTTATACTGGAATGTGTATGTGCATACAAACATACTACAAGATTTCCGTGAGACGTAAGTCTGAGTGAACTCCGGGAGTTGGTGATGCACAGGGAGGCCTGGCGTGCTGCAATTCATGGGGTTGCAAAGGGTCAGACATGACTGAGTGACTGAACTGAACTCAATCAATCAATTAGCATTAATATTACTAGAGGATGGGATTTAATTATTCTCACCATGGAGCATACACCTACAGGGTGCTTGTAGCAAGAAGGCCCATTGGAATGGCTCCATCTGCCAGTGACTCCAAGAAAAATAGTTTTGTCTTATCCCAGCTTGTTGGCACAATTAATTGCAAAAGGTAGAAAAAGAAGCATGGAACTTTTTGGAAAAGAAGTAGCAAATATAGTGATTCCATTTAATAATAATCAACTGCAATTTATTTTACAAAATAGTGATGATTGA
The DNA here is from genome assembly GCA_006410675.1 of Oreotragus oreotragus. Lineage (NCBI taxonomy): Eukaryota > Metazoa > Chordata > Mammalia > Artiodactyla > Bovidae > Oreotragus > Oreotragus oreotragus. The sequence goes on from SJYX01010616.1 coordinate 353,998, forward strand.
CAAGTTGGCCTGATAGATTTCAGGGGCCAAATTTTGTTTCACTTGCTTTCAAGCCCCCTTTTGCATTTTTTGAAAACACATTCTGTGATTTTTCCAAGGAAGTTTTCTATTCAACTTTTTGGAAGGGACAATTTTAGTTTTTACAGATGGTTTCTCTAACGGTAAAGCAGTCACAATTATTAATGGAAAATCTCATGTTCAGGTAAATGAAAAGACATCGGCCCAGAGAGCTGAGTTAAGAGTGGTTAATTGGGCTTTTCAACATTTGAGAGACCGTACCTTCAATCTTTTGACTGACTCCCGATATATTGTAGGGTTGTTTCCTCATATTGAGACTGCTAGTATAACGGATTATAAGACTACCATCTTCTCCTCATTATCTGATTTACAGAAGGATATTAAACATAGAGATAAAAAATCTTTTGTGGGACATATTAGAGCCCAGTCCGGCTTGCCCGGCCCTTTATATGAAGGAAATGCTTTGGCAGATGCATACAGTTCAGTTCAGTTCAGTACAGTTCAGTGACTCAGTCGTCCCCAACTCTTTGTGACCCCACGAATCACAGCACACCAGGCCTCCCTGTCCATCACCAACTTGCAGAGTCCACACAGACTCATGTCCATCAAGTCAGTGATGCCATCCAGTCATCTCATCCTCTGTCGTCCCCTTCTCCTACTGCCCCCAATCCCTCCCAGCATCAGTCTTTTCCAATGAGTCAACACTTCACATGAGGTGGCCAAAATATTAGAGTTTAAGCTTTAGCATCATTCAGTCCAAAGAACATACAGGGCTGATCTCCTTCAGAATGGACTGGTTGGATCTCCTTTCAGTCCATGGGACTCTCAAGAGTCTTCTCCAACAACACAGTTCAAAAACATCAATTCTTCGATGCACTGGTTTCTTCACAGTCCAACTCTCACATCCATGCATGACCACAGGAAAAACCATAGCCTTGACTAGACAGACCTTTGTTGGCAAATTAATGTCTCTGCTTTTCAATATGCTATCTAGGTTTGTCATAACTTTCCTTCCAAAGAGTAAGTGTGTTTTAATCTCATGGCTGCAATCACCATCTGCAGTGATTTTGGAGTCCCCCAAAATATAGTCAGCCACCATTTCCACTGTTTCCCCATCCATTTTCCACGAAGTAATGGGAGCAGATGCCATGATCTTCATTTTCTGAATGTTGCGCTTTAAGACAACCTTTTCACTCTCCTCTTTCACTTTCATCGAAGCTTTTTAGTTGCTCTTCACTTTCTGCCCTAAGAGTGCTTTCATTAGCATATCTGAGGTTATTGATATTTCTCCCTGAAATCTTGATTCCAGCTTGTGCTTCAACGTTTCTCATGATGTACTGTGCATATAAGTTAAATGGGCAGGGTGACAATATACAGCCTTGACATACTCCTTTTCCTATATGGAACCAATCTGTTGTTTCTTGTCCAGATCTAACTATTGCTACCTGGCCTGCATATAGGTTTCTCAAGAGGCAGGTCAGGTGGTCTAGCATTCTCATCTCTTTCAAAATTTTCCACAGTTTATTGTGATCCACATAGTCAAGGCATTGACATAGACATTAAAGCATAAATAGATGTTTTTCTGGAACTCTCTTGGTTTTTCAATGATCCAGTGGATGTTGACAATTTGATCTTTGGTTCCTCTGCCTTTTTAAAAACCAGCTTGAACATCAGGAAGTTCATGGTTCAGGTATTGCTGAAGCTTGGGTTGGAGAATTTTGAGCATTTCTTTACTAGTGTGTGAGATGAATGCAATGTGCTGTACTTTGTTTACCTTTTGGCATTGCCTTTCTTTGGGATTGGAATGAAAACTGACCTTTTCCAGTCCTGTGGCCACTGCTGAGTTTTCCAAATTTGCTGGCATATTGAACATGCCACTTTCACAGCATTCTCTTTTAAAATTTGAAATAGCTCAACTGGAATTACATCACCTCCAGTAGCTTTGTTTGTAGTGATGCTTTCTAAGGCACACTTGACTTCACATTCCAGGATGTCTGGCTCTAAATGAGTTATCACACCATCGTGATTATCTGGGTCATGAAGATCTTTTTTGTACAGTTATTCTGTGTATTCTTGCCACCTCTTCTTAATATCTTCTGCTTCTTTTAGGTCCATACCATTTCTGTCCTTTATCGAGTGCATCTTTGCATGAAATGTTCCCTTTGTATCTCTAATTTTCTTTTTTTTAAATTTATTATTTTATGATTTTTTATTTTTTTCCCCTCTAATTTTCTTGAAGAGATCTCTAGTCTTCCCCATTCTGTTGTTTTCCTCTATTTATTTGCATGATTACTGAGAAAGGCTTTCTTATCTTTTCTTGCTATTCTTTGGAACTATGCATTCAGATGCTCATAATTATCGTTTTCTCCTTTGCTTTTCACTTCTCTTCTTTCCATAACTATTTGTAAGACATTCTCTGACAGCCATTTTGCTTTTTGTAATTGTTTTCCATGTGGATGGTCTTGATCCCTTTCTCCTGTACAATGTCAGGAACCTCAGTCAATAGTTCATCAGGCACTCTATCAGATCTAGGCCCTTAAATCTATTTCTCACTTCCACTGTATAATCATAAGGGATTTTATTTAAGTCATACGTGAATGGTCTAATGGTTTCCCCTTCTTTCTTCAACTTAACTCTGAATTTGGAAATAAGGAGCTGATGATCTGAGCCACAGTCAGCTCCTGGTCTTGTTTTTGCTGATTGTATAGAGCTTCTCCATCTTTGGCTGAAAATAATATAATCAGTGTGATTTCACTGTTGACATCTGGTGATGTTTATGTGTAGTCTTCTCTTGTGTTGTTGGAAGAGGGTGTTTGCTATGACCAGTGCGTTCTCTTACCAAAACTCTATTAGCCTTTGCCCTGCTTCATTCCATGTTCCAAGGCCACATTTGCCTGTTACTCCAGGTGTTTCTTGACTTCCTACTTTTGCATTCCAGTCCCCTATAATGAAAAGGACATCTTTTGGGGGTGTTAGTTATAAAAGGCCTTGTAGGTCTTCATAGAACCATTCAACTTCAACTTCTTCAGCGTTACTGATTGGGGCATAGACTTGGATTACTGTGATATTGAATGGTTTGCCTTGGTAACGAACAGAGATCATTCTGTCATTTTTGAGATTGCCTCCAAGTACTGCATTTCAGACTCTTTTGTTGACCATGACGGCTACTCCATTTTTTTTAAGGTATTCTTGCCCTTAGCAGTAGATATAATGGTCATCTGAGTTAAATTCGCCCATTCCAGATCCATTTACTTAATGCAGATATGTTAAATAACATAATTAAGTCATGACTGACATGACTTAGCAGCAGCGGCAGCAGCAGCAGGGCGGCAGCTGGACAAATAGTTGCTGCTGCTGCTGCTGCTCAGTTGCGTCAGTCGTGTCCCACTCTGTGCGACCCCATAAACGGCAGCCCACCGGGCTCCTCTGTCCTTGAGATTCTCCAGGCAAGAACACTGGCGTGGGTTGCCATTTCCTTCTCTAATGCATGAAAGTGAAAAGTGACAGTGAAGTCTCTCAGTCGTGCCTGACTCTTAGCGACCCCATGGACTACAGCCTACCAGGCTCCTCTGTCCATGGGATTTTCCAGGCAAGAGTACTGGAGTGGGTTGCCGTTGCCTTCTCTGAGACAAATAGTTAAGTTATGTCAAATTGTCCAACATCTAGTCCATCTTCACCATTAGGAGTAAATCCCTGAGGCCTTAGGCCTAATGCTATCTGGCAAATTGACATAACTCATAGCCTGGCCTTCGGAAACTGTCCTTTGTGCATGTTACTGTGGATGCCTTTTCTCACGTTGTTATAGCCTCTGCTAGATCAGGTGAAGCAGCAAAAGATGTAATTCAGCACTTGTTTCAGGGCTTTTCCAAAATAGGACTCCCTGAACAGTTAAAAACAGACAATGCCCCAGCTTATACCTCTGCTGCTTTTAAGAGATTTTGTCAAAAATTTTCTCTAAATTAAGGCAGGGTGAATTTAAGTATTCCTCTCCACATCATATTCTACACCATGCTTTGTTTGTAATTAATCATCTAAACGTGGACACACAGAGGCAGACTGCAGTGATGAGACACTGCATTCCTGAAGGGGCTATGACTCAGCCTCTGGTCAGGGGGCTCCTTACTGGAGAATGGAAAGGGCTAGATGTGCTGTTAACTTGTGGAAGAGGGTATGCTTGTGTGTTTTCACAGGATTCCACTTCTGTCTTTGGATTCCTGACAGACTGGTTTGACATGTCCAGTCCCATGAGATATCCAAGATCACAAAGACTTCTGAGGTCACTGAGATACCTGGAGTCCTGGAGTCTGGGACTAAGGGAAGATGGGGAGATCAGAAGCTCATCAAGTCCAGACCTGAGGGTGCCAAGGAGAAGCCAAAGTGCGAGTGGCCCTTCACCTGAGGCTTCACTACTAGTACATCGTTTCAGGCACCTGGCATTTCAAGAGAGATATGCTGATCAAGTTCAACTGTATTCTGCTCCATCTCATCACCGTCATTGTGCTCAAGCAACTACCTCCAGCACTACGCTAACTTGGGGCCAGCTGAAACGTCTCGCTCAGCAGGCTGAAGAATTAATAGAAAGGGGGAGACATGAGTCCACTCCTATGGTAATGTTTGTGGCTATGCTTGCTGTGTTGGCTTGTCAGCCAAGGCCCTCCAGCGCAGAAAAATTTCATTGGGCCTATTTGCCTAATCCACTTTCTTTTCAGTCTGTTCATTGGATGAATGAGCCCATTCTGTTTTTGTTAATGACACTCATCTTTTGGGTGGGGCTTCCATCTATCCTAATAATGCTAAAACAGTGGTCAGTGCTTCCTTCAATTTTTCAGGCAAGTCTGTTTATCCACCTATTTGCTTTGCCATACCTTCCTCCTTACAAGGATCAGCTCTGGTTTTGAATGGATGTGTTAGCACTTCCTTGAAAGGCATGCTTACTGATTCTCTGAGAAGGGATGGCAAGAGAGACTTTTGATCCTTACAACTGCTGGTGTGGGGGGCACAAGACAAAATATATGATGCCATAAAACAGGCAGCCCCTCATTTAAAGGTCTTTCCGAGCTGTGCTCTCCCCCCTCTGGATTTTGTTGAACAAGGACTACAGGCCTGGAAAAGCATAAGCAGAATGTCTGGCTTTCCTCATTGGAAAGAATGCATGTACACCACAAAGTTATCTATTCCCCTTGTTGCCACCAGACATTTTCTGACTGAATGGGGGTGCCCCTTTTGGATCAACAATTGAACTTTGTTTTGAAGAACCTTATAGATCCATACTAAATGATTCATTCATCCCTTATCCTTTAGCAATTACTAGGTGGCATGTTAATGGATGGGATCCACCTTTAGTGAGTTTCAATGAAATAGGTCCCATGCAGCCTGAATTATAGAGAGCACTGGCTGCTATGGCACCTGCGACTTTACATAGACCTATAAATGAACAAAGATATATTGTACGGGCCTGCATACATTCTCTCTATGCCTTTTTGTTGGCCAGAAATTGGAATGATTTGTGAGTTTTTAAAGGAGAAACTGTTTATAATGTCGAATGTGTGAATTGTTTCATATCAAATTGTGTTGATGGGAATGATTATAGTAATTGTAAGGCTGTGATGATTGTAAAGCAACCACCATATTTGATGGTTCCTGTAAAATTAGAGAGACAATAGTTTGATGATTATGCATTGGAAGTTTTGTATGAATTTAATGGCTTAATTTCTTGACCTAAGAGGTTCATTGCAGCTCTGATTATGGGGATAACTGCCTTGATTGCCATAATTGCCTCAGTTATGGTTTCTGCTGTTGCCCTGTCAAAAGAAGTGCATACTGCCTCATTTGTCAATCAGCTGTCCAAAAATGTCTCCGTAGCTCTTACTACACAGGAAATTATAGATAGGAAAATAGAAAATAAGGTCAATGCTTTAGAAGAAGCAGTCCTAAGTATAGGGCAAGAAATTACAAATTTAAAAATTAAGTTGTCTTTAAGATGCCATGCTGAATTTAAATGGATGTGCATTACCCCTCTACAAGTGAATGATTTCATACATTCTTGGGAACACATTAGGAATCATATTTTAGGCATCTGAAATCATTCAGATTTTAGTACTGATATTTCTAAGTTACATCAAGATATTTAGAGTATGAAGCAGGTAGAGTCTGACTTTTCCTCTCAATAGCTTTCTAATTCCCTTTTTTAAAAATCTGGAGGGAATCTTTTCAATGGATCCATTTTTATAATAATGATTAATGTGGCCATGTGCTTATGTCTACAGATTCCGATTTGTGTATTAGCCCTGTGCTTCTTCAGAATACTCAACCGAAGTGTCTCTGCTTTATCTACTGAGTTTCATACTTATGCTCTAAAGAATAAGAAAGGGGGAAATGTCGGAAGCCGTGTTAGGCATTATAAGCAAAATGGAGGCATGGCTCTCCTTTTCCTGCAGGCACGGACCCGGGATGGAGTTAGTCCTTGTGATTCTGACTTGATCTTTCTTTTCTTCAGTCGAGTTGGTTGGAAAAAATTTTAAGGTGCTTGAGAGAAGAATGAGAAAGCACAAAGCCTTTTACAGTTGTGCCCAGAAACTAATCTATAAAATAACCATTGACATTTGTTCAAGGATCTGTACAAAGAATGTCCCAGGAAGAGCACATAGGCCACAGGTTGAGGCAACAGGAAGGATTGTTATCTGAGACCTGTTTGTGAAGGAAATATTTATGGCAAAAGAAGATTGCTGAGTTTAGGGTTTAGGAATAATTAAGAATAGCTAGAAATCTTTTTAGGAGATAGTGATATTAAGATGCTAGGGGCAAACAGGATTTAGAAAGATAAGATATAAACCGAGGAATGTAGCATGATTACAATGTAATCACAAGTTAAGTACAGTAAATCTTGGTCAGGTCAGTCAGTCAGTCAGTTCAGTCACTGTGTCGTGTCCAACTCTATGTGACCCCATGAATCACAGGACGCCAGGCCTCCCTGTCCATCACCAACTCCCGGAGTTCACTCAGATTCATGTCCATCAAGTAAGCGATGCCATCCAGCCATCTCATCCTCTGTCATCCCCTTCTCCTCCTGCACCCAATCACTCCAGGCATCAAAGTCTTTTTCAATGAGTCAACTCTTCACTGAGGTGGCCAAAGTACTGGAGTTTCAGCTTTAGCATCATTCCTTCCAAAGAAATCCCAGGGTTGATCTCCTTCAGAATGGACTGGTTGGATCTCCTTGCAGTCCAAGGGACTCTCAAGAGTCTTCTCCAACACCACAGTTCAAAAGCATCGATTCTTCGGCGCTCAGCTTTCTTCACAGTCCAACTTTCACATCCATACATGACCACAGGAAAAACCATAGCCTTGACTAGGCGGACCTTAGTCGGCAAAGTAATGTCTCTGCTTTTGAATATACTATCCAGGTTGGTCATAACTTTTCTTCCAAGGAGTAAGCGTCTTTTAATTTCATGGCTGCAGTCACCATCTGCAGTGATTTTGGAGCCCAAAAAAATAAAGTCTGACACTGTTTCCACTGTTTCCCCATCTATTTCCCATGAAGTGATGGGACCGGATGCCATGATCTTCGTTTTCTGAATGTTGAGCTTTAAGCCAACTTTTTCGCTCTCCTCCTTCACTTTCATCAAGAGGCTTTTTAGCTCCTCCTCACTTTCTGCCATAAGGGTGGTGTCATCAGCATATCTGAGGTTATTGATATTTCTCCCGGCAATCTTGATTCCAGCTTGTGTTTCTTCCAGTCCAGCGTTTCTCATGATGTACTCTGCATATAAGTTAAATAAGCAGGGAGACAATATACAGCCTTGACGTACTCCTTTTCCTATTTGGAACCAGTCTGTTGTTCCATGTCCAGTTCTAACTGTTGCTTCCTGACCTGCATACAGATTTCTCAAGAGGCAGGTTAGGTGGTCTGGTATTCCCATCTCTTTCAGAATTTTCCACAGTTTATTGTGATCCACACAGTCAAAGGCTTTGGCATAGTCAATAAAGCAGAAATAGATGTTTTTCTGGAACTCTCTTGCTTTTTCCATGATCCAGCGGATGTTGGCAATTTGATCTCTGGTTCCTCTGCCTGTTCTAAAACCAGCTTGAACATCAGGGAGTTCACGGTTCACATATTGCTGAAGCCTGGCTTGGAGAATTTTGAGCATTACTTTACTAGCGTGTGAGATGAGTGCAATTGTGCGGTAGTTTGAGCATTCTTTGGCATTGCCTTTCTTTGGAATTGGAATGAAAACTGACCTTTTCCAGTCCTGTGGCCACTGCTGAGTTTTCCAAATTTGCTGGCATATTGAGTGCAGCACTTTCACAGCATCATCTTCCAGGATTTGAAACAGCTCAACGGGAATTCCATCACCTCCACTAGCTTTGTTCTTAGTGATGCTTTCTAAGGCCCACTTGACTTCACATTCCAAGATGTCTGGCTCTAGATTAGTGATCACATCCTCATGATTATCTGGGTCGTGAAGATCTTTTCTGTACAGTTCTTCTGTGTATTCTTGCCACCTCTTCTTAATATCTTCTGCTTCTGTTAGGTCCATACCATTTCTATCCTTTATCGAGCCCATCTTTGCATGAAATGTTCCCTTGGTATCTCCAATTCTCTTGAAGAGATCTCTAGTCTTTCCCATTCTGTTGTTTTCCTCTATCTCTTTGCATTGATTGCTGAAGAAGGCTTTCTTATCTCTTCTTGCTATTCTTTGGAACTCTGCATTCAGATGCTTATATCTTTTCTTTTCTCCTTTGCTTTTCGCCTCTCTTCTTTTCAGTGCTATTTGTAAGGCTTCTCCAGACAGCCATTTTGCTTTTTTGCATTTCTTTTCCATGGGGATGGTCTTGATCCCTGTCTCCTGTACAATGTCACGAACCTCATTCCATAGTTCATCAGGAACTCTGTCTATCAGATCTAGGCCCTTAAATCTATTTCTCACTTCCACTGTATAATCATAAGGGATTTGATTTAGGTCATACCTGAATGGTCTAGCGGTTTTCCCTACTTTCTTCAATTTAAGTCTGAATTTGGAAATAAGGAGTTCATGATCTGAGCCACAGTCAGCTCCTGGTCTTGTTTTTGTTGACTGTATAGAGCTTCTCCATCTTTGGCTGCAAAGAATATAATCAATCTGATTTCGGTGTTGACCATCTGGTGATGTCCATGTGTAGAGTCTTCTCTTGTGTTGCTGGAAGAGGGTGTTTGCTATGACCAGTGCATTTTCTTGGCAAAACTCTATTAGTCTTTGCCCTGCTTCATTCCGCATTCCAAGGCCAAATTTGCCTGTTACTCCAGGTGTTTCTTGACTTCCTACTTTAGCATTCCAGTCCCCTATAATGAAAAGGACATCTTTTTTGGGTGTTAGTTCTACAAGGTCTTGTAGGTCTTCATAAAACCGTTCAACTTCAGCTTCTTCAGCATTACTGGTTGGGGCATAGACTTGGATAACTGTGATATTGAATGGTTTGCCTTGGAAACGAACAGAGATCATTCTGTCGTTTTTGAGATTGCATCCAAGTACTGCATTTCGGACTCTTTTGTTGACCATGATGGCTACTCCATTTCTTCTGAGGGATTCCTGCCTGCAGTAGTAGATATGATGGTCATCTGAGTTAAATTCACCCATTCCAGTCCATTTTAGTTTGCTGATTCCTAGAATGTCGACGTTCACCCTTGCCATCTCTTGTTTGACCACTTCCAATTTGCCTTGATTCATGGACCTGACATTCCAGGTTCCTATGCAGTATTGCTCTTTACAGCATCAGACCTTGCTTCTGTCACCAGTGACATCCACAGCTGAGTATTGTTTTTGTTTTGGCTCCATCCCTTCATTCTTTCTGGAGTTATTTTTCCACTGATATCCAGTAGCATATTAGACACCTACTGACCTGGGGAGTTCCTCTTTCAGTATCCTATCATTTTGCCTTTTCATACTATTCATGGGATTCTCAAGGCAAGAATACTTAAGTGGTTTTCCATTCCCTTCTCCAGTGGACTACATTCTGTCAGACTTCTCCATCATGACCCTCCCACCCTGGGTTGCCCCACGGGCATGGCTTAGTTTCATTGAGTTAGACAAGGCTGTGGTCCTAGTGTGATTGGATTGACTAGTTTTCTGTGAGTATGGTTTCAGTGTGTCTGCCCTTTGATGCCCTCTTGCAACACCTACCATCTTACTTGGGTTTCTCTTACCTTGGGCGTGTGGTATCTCTTCATGGCTGCTCCAGCAAAGCACAACCACTGCTCCTTACCTTGGATGAGGGGTATCTCCTCACTGCCACCCTTCCTGACCTTCAAAGTAGGATGGATCCTCTAGGCCCTCCTGTGCCCACACGGCCACCACTCCTTGGACGTGGGGTTGCTCCTCCAGGCCGTTGCCCCTGACCTCGGACGTGGGGTAGCTCCTCTTAGCTGTCATCCCTGGCCTCGAACGCAGGATAGCTCCTCTCAGCCATTGCCCCTGACCTCGGACGTAGGGTAGCTCCTGTCAGCCATTCCTGGGTAGGGGAAACTAAAAACGTCAAACCTCTGATCTAATGCTTTTGTCAAAGTATATAAGAAAACCTAAAGCTTGAAATAAACATGTAGTTTCCTACTATGAGGGCTTCCCTGGTAGCTCAGAGGTTAAAGCATCTGCCTGCAATGGTGGAGACCCAGGTTCGATCTCTGGGTTGGGAAGATCCCCTGGAGAAAGAAATGACAACCCACTCCACTATTCTTGCCTGGAGAATCCCATGGATTGAGGAGCCTGTTGGGCTACAGTCCATGGGGTCACAAAGAGTTGGACACGACTGAGTGACTTCACTTCACTTCCCTACTATGAGTCAGAGACTAAATCATCGTCGACCAACATCGCTCACCCCTCAGGCTGATTCCCTGGCTGCTGGAGCTAGACTCCAACAGAAAACTACCATTCTCTAAATTTTGATAAGATGATCATATGATTTGTTGCATAGTGATTCTGTAAGGGGAGATTCCCTTAGATTTAAGATATATATATATATAATTTATTCTTTTTTTTTTTTTTCATTTTCAAAGAAGTTTATTTTTCTTTTCTTTTCTTTTCTTTTTTTTTTAACTTGCTTACTTGGCTGTGCCAGATCTTAGTTGTGATCCATGGGATCTTTGTTGTGGCATGCACACTCTTAGTTGCAGGAATTTGGGATCTACTTCCCAGAAAGGGCTCCATGCATAGGGATTATGGAGTCTTAGCCACTGGGCCACTGGGTAAATCTCAAGCTTCACAGCCTTAAATGAACTATTTTAACATAAACAGTTCAGTCCTTTTTAATACATCAGAACTGTGTGTGACTACCATCTTTATCTAATCCCCAAACAATTCTATCACCTCAAAAAGAAGCACTGTACTAATTAACGCTTGATCATCAGTCACTTCTTCCAGGACCAGAGGTAGCCTTTTGAACTTGTGGAAATAGTTTACATTCTTATAGAAATTATTTCCTAACATTATATGTTAAAATGGAAAACAACGATTTTGCAAGCTGTGTGAAAGATGTCACATAACTATATACATCATGATGTGTAGCAACATGATAAAACTAAGAATCTTGCTTCAGTTTTATAATAACACACCGTTAGGTGAAAATGTTTTAGGTAAGCATCCACATTAACATATTTGTTCTTAAATTAATTTAAAAATATGTGTATACAAATTTAAATGATGCACTAATTATAAATAGGTTATAATTTACCAATTGTTTTCATTAATATGTTCTTATTTGTTGAGAATAATCATTTGTAGTATTGTAGTACTTACAATTTTTATATCAAAAATTCTATTCAGGGATGTATCCAAGGACATATGGTTAGGGGATGGTAAAACAGGAACTAAATTCCAAATGAAAAAGTGAAAAAAGTGTTAGTTGCTCAATCGTGTCTAACTCTTCATGACCCCATGGATGGTAGCCTGCCAGAATCTTTTGTTCATGGAATTCTCCAGGCAAGAATACTGAACTGGATAACCATTTCCTTCTGCAAGGGATCTTTCTAACCCAGAAATCAATATGGATCTCCTGTATTGCAGGCAGATTCTTTACTGTCCAGAATACCAAGGAAACCCTGCCTTAAATTTAGGGATTTTTGCTCTGTAGTATATAATGTGTTTTTATGTGTATACTGTAATAGATACTTGTATGTGTGTTAAAATTCACATGAAATTTCTGGAAAAAAATTGAAAAGAGTTAATTCTTTGAACCTATAAAATTTGTAGAATTTAATCATTAAAGATATAATTCAATTTTTAAAAATGGAAGAAAAAACAAGTATTAGAGAAATGATCATAGATGGTCACAGTCCAAAAGTAAGGAGAACATTATATGTACATGGGCACTGGAGTAGAATAAGTCAGGGAATTGAAAACAACTTTAGGAATCAGCAGAGTCATCTATACTTGTCACAATCAATTTCTCTGATGATTTTCATCTCTAGACTTTGTCTCATTCATATTTCACATTAACACCATTGAAATAACAACTCCAAAGATCACAAATGATCTCTATATTGCTAAATCCAACAATCAGTTTTACCATTCACGTCCTTATCTTGATTTAACTATTAGCAATATTTGAATAGTGTCCAGAAGGGACTTTTTAGAAAACATGAATCTGTCAGACAATTTGTTCAAGGAAATGAAATCACCCATTGTATATAGTATTCAGTTCAGTTCAGTTGCTCAGTCTTGCCCAACTCTTTGCAACCCCATGGAATGCATCACCCCAGGCCTCCCTGTCAATTGCCAACTCCCAGAGTTTACTCAAACTCATGTCCATTGAATCAGTGGTGCCATCCAACCATCTGATCCTCTGTTGTCCCCTTCTCCTTCTGCCTTTAATCTTTCCCAGGATCAGGGTCTTTTCAAATGAGTCAGTTCTTTGCATTAGCTGGTCAGTACTGTAGTTTCAGCTTCAGCGTAAGTCCTTCCAATTAATATTCAGGACTGATTTTCTTTAGGATGGACTGGTTGGATCTCCTTGCCATCCACAGGACTCTCAAGAGTCTTCTCCAACACCACAGTTCAAAAGCAATAAGTGTTTGGTGGTCAGCTTACTTTCGAGTCTAACTCTCACATACATACATGACTACTGGAAAAATCATTGTCTTGACTAGACGGACATTTGTTGGCAAAGTAATGTCTGTGCTTTTTAATATACTGTCTAATTTGGTTATAACTTTTCTTCCAAGGAGCAAGTGTCTTTTAATTTCATAGCTGCAGTCACCATCTGAATTGATTTTGGAGCCCCCCCAAATAAAATCTGTCACTGTTTCCACTGTTTCCCCATCTATTTTCCATGAAGTGATATAACCAGATGCCAGTGTTTTAAGCCAACTTTTTGACTCTCCTCTTTCACTTTCATCAAAAGGCTCTTTAGTTCTTCCTTTCTGCCATAAGGGTGGTGTCATCTGCATATCTGAGGTTATTGATATTTCTCCCAGCAATCTTGATTCTATCTTTTGCTTCATCCAGCCTAGCGTTTCACATGATGTACTCTGCATATAAGGTAAATAAGCAGGGTGACAATATACAGGCTTGACATACTTCTTTCCCAATTTGGAATCAGTCTGTTGTTCCATGCCCAGTTTTAACTGTTGCTTCCTGACCTGCATACAAGTTTCTCAAGAGGCAGGTCAGGTGGTCTGGTATTCCCACATCTTTAAGCATTTTCCAGTTTGTTGTTGTCCACACAATCAAAAGCTTTGGCATAGTCAATAAAGCAGAAGTAATTTTTTTTTTTTTCCTGGAACTCTCTTGCTTTTTTTTTTTCCCTCTCTTGCTTTTTTGATGATCCAATGGATGTTGGCAATTTTATCTCTGTTGCCTCTGCCTTTTCTAAATCCAGTTTCAACATCAGGAAGTTCACAGTTCACATACTGCTGAAGCCTGGCTTGGATAATTTTGAGCATTACTTTCCTAGTGTGAGAGATGAGTGCAATTGTGCAGTAGTTTGAGCATTCTTTGGCATTGCCCTTCTTTGGGATTGGAATGAAAACTGGCACTTTCCAGTCCTGTGGGCACAACTGAGTTTTCCAAATTTGTTGGTATATGGAGTACAGCAATTTCACAGCATCATCTTCCAGCATTTGAAATAGCTCAACTGGAATTCCATCACCTCTGCTAGCTTTGTTTGTAGTGATGCTTCCTAAGGCACACTTGACTTCACATTCCAGAATATTTGGCTCTGATTAGTGATCATGCCATCATGATTATCTGGGTCATGAATATCTTTTTTGTACAGTTCTTCTGTGTATTCTTGCCAGTGCTTCTGCTTCTGTACTTTATTGTGCCCATCTTTGCATGAAATGTTCCCTTGGTATCTATATTTTTCTTGAAGAGATCTCCAGTCTTTCTGTTTCTATTGTTTTCCTGAATTTCTTTGTATTGATCACTGAGGAAGGCTTTCTTATCTCTCCTTGCTATTCTTTGGAACTGTTCGGTCAAATGAGCATATCTTTCTTTTTCTCCTTTGTTTTCACTTGTCTTTTATTCACAGCTATTTGTAAGACCTCCTCAGACAACCATTTTGCCTTTTTGCATTTCTTTTTCTTATGAATGGTCTTGATCCCTGCCTCCTGTGCAATGTCACAAACCTCCAGTATACCAAAAAGGAATTGATAAATTTAGTGGCACTGAACTTTTGGAAGGGCTGAGGGCAGGGTCCATGCTCAGCTTTAATGATATGAAAACAATGCAGAACTGAGCCAATAAGGAATTAAATTCTTCTAAAGATGCAAATAGAACTAAGAATTCCAAATACTCACCTTCTTGCTCTTCTCTGCCTGACTTGATATTATGATATGGTTATCATGAAGCTGGAATAAGGTTTAAATCCCACTGTGGCTAGTACTTCACCTCAACAACATGTGCGTTGAAAAGTAAACAATGGATTTATGTTCCTGAAGCATTTGGGTATGTCTTTCTTAGTATAAATATGTTTATATGCTTATTAAAAAAGTTATTTGTGTGTTTGTGTGTGCCTCTCTCTGTGTATTTTTTGTAAAGTCATTATCACATTTTTATATTTGATAAGTTGATAAGACTGCTTTTCTTTAGTAAATAAAACAACCACTTCTGTTTCTGAAAGTATATGTGTATGCTACAGTGGTGCTATTTATTATTAAAACATTCGAGAGTTTTTCCAGTAAAATAATCCATGCTTCAAGATTTATTTGGAGAAATAATTTTTAATAAAAATTCATTTTATAATTAGAAAAAATACTGTTTGGATTTTTATTTCTTCTTTCTCTTTGGGCAATGTGAAATTTTTTAATATAAATTTATTTATTTTAACTGGAGGTTACTTACTTTACAATATAGTATTGGTTTTGCCATACATTATAATATTTTCCATTCAACTTGTATTTTTTCATGTAAAGTTTATGTTGTTAGGAGCCAGAGTGTTCATTTGTCTTCTTTCTATGTTTTTTGAATTATTAGTATTCCTCGTGATTGGTCTATCAATTTTATTAATATTTTTGGGGAAGAAACTTTTGACTTTAACTTTTTGAAACATTTGTCCTTGTCTATATGATTTTTTTTCTCTTATAATTCCCTTCTTTTCACTTTATGTGGCTTTAATTTGCTCTTTTATTCTCCTACTGTATTAATTTTGGGGCCTAGAAAATTGATGTTATTTTGTTATTTATAGTATAAGCATTTAAAGCCATAAATTTCTATCTAAGCACTGCATTATCTTTATTCCCACACATGTTGATATATTGTGGATTTATTAATATTCACTTTGATATATATTTCAAGTTATTTGACTTATGGGTGCTTAGAAGCATCATGCTTAATTTTCAAATATTTGATCATCTTCTAGGTATATGTTTTTTGTTGATTATACTTCAATGTAATTGTAATAAGAGGACACATTCAGTCTATTTAAACCTTCTGAAATATATTATGGGTGTTTTAGGGCTCAGAATTTGTGTTTTACCTTGGTAAACATAATTTGTACACTTTAAATATGGGTATTCTTGTGTTGTTGGGTGTGTTTAACAGATATTAATTATTGGAGTTGATTGATAGTATTGTCCAAATATTTAGCATCTTTAATGATTTCCTGTCTATGATTTTCTCAGTTACTGAAAGAGTATTTAAACACTGACTGGGTTTAGATGGACTATCACTGTGCTCTTCTTTCAAAGTTTCTGTAAGTTTAACATAATTTGTGATAAAATATGTAAAATAGAAAAACTATTTTCAAAATAAATAAAACCTTGCATAATTATGACTGATTCACATAGTTGTATATCAGAAACCAACACAACATTGTAAAAAATAAATTGAAAAACAAATGAACAAAACCAGCAGCATATAGCAAATAAAGACAAAGCTGAAAAGGAAAAGTAAAGCACTAGGATCATGGTATCTAGAAGATCAGTAAATCTTTAGCAGGAGACCTCCAACAGATAATTTGAGGGTGACTCCTAAGAGGATTTTGCAAAAGCCTCTGTGATAACAGTGATAATAGATTGTGTAATGATGGAAACGTTATTTATGCCAGCAAATATCAACTGCATGTTAGTACAACTCAGAAACTGAATTTTTAATTGTACTTAATCTGACAAACTGATATTTAAACATAGCCATGAGTGGCTAATGGTTATCTTGTTTGACAGTAGAACTGTATAACTTTCATTAACATTCTATTTATTTATTTTTTCATTTTATAGTTCATTTTATTTTTTTAGTATAAATTTATTTATTTTCATTGGAAGTTAATTACTTTACAGTATTGTATTTGTTTTGTCATACATCAACATTTAAAAGAATACAGCACTGTAAAGTGAAATAAAGTTAAAAAAAAAAAACTGCTCAAAATAATAGAGGCAACTTGGATATTTTGTTTGTTAGCTATTCCTTTGGATTTAAGTAATAAACAGGTGGTCAGAGAAATACAACTTCAGTCATTATTATTTCTAAATTGTAGTTATTCTACATAGATTAACCAAAATAAAAACTTACAAGGTGTTTTTACTTCAAAATACATTATCATTTATATAACTATTACAACAATGAGAAACATTTTTTTTAATAACTAAAGTCTCAAATAGACGTAAATCTAATTTTATAATAATTAAAAAGTAAAACCTATGTAATTGATTTGAATAATTTAATATGTAATTTTCAAAAGAAAGTGTGCATATGGGTGAAACTTTGAGCTCCCATTACTAATACACCATCTTGTATATCATTAACTGAAACATTAAATTTCCATTAACCTGACTAAGGTTTGGAATAACATGAGTATCACATTTTAATAAGTTTTTATCAGTGAGTATATTAAAATTTTTTTTATATCTAAAATTGGTTAGAATAACAGTATTTTAGATTGTTGAATTATATACTTTCTGAAGAATTTTTTATATTTAACTTAGTTTTGTGAATTTCAACACCTTAATACTTTAAAGTGCTATTCTTTCTTTGAAAAGGGAGTATTTAAAAATGTGAACAGAGTTCTTGTCAGTTATTACATATACAAAAAATATTTCTATAAATTAATAAACTGCAAACTCAGGGGCCTTCACTACATGAGCCACTTGTAAGCTCTGCATAGAATTTTGTATTAGAAATTTGATATTCCATTTCTTAAACAGGATACACAGATACTATAACCTCCATGTCCAGAAAACCCTAGGATAGAAATTGAAAAATAAATGGTTAATATCCCAGTTTTCTTAAAAACTGTAAAAAAATGTCTGAAATATCCACTTCCAGTTTTCATTATCAGGTTCAAAAATAGGCGTTCAGTGTATTTAATTTAAAGAAATGATTAAATTACTTTTAATTACAGAGGTTATTCACTAAGAGATAAAGATTTAAATAAAAAGGTGTGATATGATCTTCTCCCTTACACCTCTCCTTTTCCCCATCTTGATGTTTCTTATCCTGTTTTCTTCTGGTAAAACTTTCAGGCTACCACAAAAACACTCTGACACGTGTTAGAAAAAACACTGTCAAGGTGAAATTGATTTGTCATTTCTTCTTAGAAGATAATCAATAGCTTAAGAGAATTCCACACTTGTAGTTCTATAGAAAAATCAATTTCAGCTATAAACACGCTGAACATTATAAATATATTGCTATCTCAAATGAAACACTATCATTACAAAATTTAGCTTTAAAAATTCAAGTATGTTAAATATTCCAGTGATTTTGAAAATAATATATTCTTTTAGTGTTGAAAATTATAAGGCTGAATATCTTTTCATGTCTTTATGGATTTCCATATACACATTTATGTCTATATGCATATGCATTTATTTTATGCAGAGAAAGAAATCCATAGTTCTATTCATAGTGAACAATTTTCTTTTAAGTATACTAACTGGATGAGTAGATTAGTAAGAAGGAAAATAAAAGATGAACACAGATCATGCTGAAGATTTTCTTTTCTTTTTTTTTATAGAGTCGAGAATAAAATGTATATAATTAAAAAAACATATCTGGAGTTTATCTGTTAAATTCAAATGAATTCAGCTAAATGAGTGAAACTTTTATTTTTAAAATGCACTGTGGCAGTTGGAGTTCACTGTTATGTATTTTCAATTGAAGAAGGTAGATGTACACTGGTCATTATGACTTTCATCTCAGAAGCATTTTAGTCTAATGTTTCTAAAGCCTAGGAAATATTGCACATTTTGAGCTGTTCAACTATTGTTCTGTGGAAAGCAGGTCACTCAAAACAGCATTTTTAATTTGACAGGGGATTACAAAAAACATTTGGTGCTCTTTAACTGTTGTCACAGCCATCTATTACATTAAGAACAAGTTGATTTTAATATTAGTCAAATTAAAAAGCATTGTATCATGCTAACCTTGGGCATTCATTTACATAATTGGCTCTCTGCTTGCTGTGTATTATGTGACACNCAAAAAACATTTGGTGCTCTTTAACTGTTGTCACAGCCATCTATTACATTAAGAACAAGTTGATTTTAATATTAGTCAAATTAAAAAGCATTGTATCATGCTAACCTTGGGCATTCATTTACATAATTGGCTCTCTGCTTGCTGTGTATTATGTGACACCCTCATTTGATTACTGTTCATTTTTCTGAAACTGTGAAGCAGCATCTAATGTAAACTGCATATTAATATTTAATTTTCATCAAGCCTTATTTTATGTAGTCAAGTTACAGCAAATGCTACCTTTTTGTTATTAAGCTTGTTGTAAGTCCCACTCTTTCAGAGCTTTTAAGGAGACAAAATTCAAGACATTGTTCCATAATAAAACAGTAAAACTGCACTCCACAGGTTTAGTTTATGTAGGTAAAGGATTTTCTTACTGGAAGTGGCCTTCGGGAAATTTCTAAAACTTGGATAGGAAAAAATGCAATGTTTATTAGTCCCTGTATAAGGTAACTTAACCAAAAAGTAAAATAAAATCTTAGAGCCATACAAAAAACCTTTTAATATTTTTTCTTAGATGCACAGGTTATCTGTGGCTCTGTTGGGCTAAGTGTCAGGTTATGGGTCAAATGTAAGTCTACTCTACCTGTCTCTCACGGTAGGATTCAGACTGCTAAAGTTAATGCTTGGGCATGTTCTTCTCATGGAGGGTAGTCATGTAAGACTATAAGCCAAACTTCTCAACAACGTTTAAAGTATCTACTCAAAATTTAATTATTATTGCCACTCAAATCCATTAATAAAAAAGGTGATGGTCAAGATCAGACATCCGTGGTCCAATAAAATATACAGTGTTCATTAACTGGAGAAGATACGGTGAATAGCTACTAAAAATGATATAACCTATTCCAGTCCTTCAAGGAAAGAGTCAAATTTACTAAGTAGTTTATGCATAGAGAGTTATTAGATTCTCCTATCAACTCTGCTGGGCAGATTTCTTATTTCTCTCTTGTGAATTATGGAAGTAAATCACACCAATATTAAGAGAGGGCATGAGTAAGATTGAGCTGTTTTCTGAGCCAAGACTACAGTGGAGAGTTATTTAATCCAAAAGCCCTTTAGGAATATATCTCATACTGACTTTCTCCCCTCTACTCATTACATCTTCATCTCTCATTTTGTAGATTCAGTTTTTAAATACTGAAACTCTGCTAGAAAAAGAATCTTTTTTTTTTTTTTTTTTTTTTTTCTGGGAAGGGGATGTGTGTATCTTGTTCTTTTGTTCCTGAGAACTAACACACTTCTTTCTCCATAATGGAATTTTATGTTTGTAAATATTTCTAGTTTTCTGTGATTATGGTTTGTGTGTCTGCTCTCTGATGCCTCTCACAACAGCTACCGTCTTACTTGGGTTTCTCTTACCTTGGACATGGGATATCTCTTCACGGCTGCTCCAGCAAAGTGCAGACACTGCTCCTTACCTTGGACAAGGGGTATCTCTTCACAGCCGCCCCTTCTGAACATTGAGTAGCTCCTTTTGGCCCTCCTCACCTGCACCATGGGCCATGCCGTGTGGGGCCACCCAAGATGGGAGGGTCCTGGTGGAGAGGTCTGAAATAATGTGGTCCACTGGAGAAGGAAATGGCAAACCACTTCAATATTCTTGCCTTGAGAGCCTCATGAACAGTATGAAAAGGCAAAATGATAGGATCCTGAGAGAGGAACTTCCCAGGTTGATAGGTGCCAAATATGCTACTTGAGAAATAACTCCAGAAAGAATGACGGGATGGAGCCAAAGCAGAAACAATACCCAGCTGTGGATGTGACTGGTGATAGAAGCAAGGTCTGATGCTGTAAAGAGCAATATGGCATAAGAACCTGGAATGTTAAGGTCCATGAATCAAGGCAAATTGGAAGTGGCCAAACAGGAGATGGCAAGAGTGAACGTCGACATTCTAGGAATCAGTGAACTAAAATGGACTGGAATGGGTGAATTTAACTCAGATGACCATTATATCTACTACTGCAGGCAGGAATCCCTCAGAAGAAATGAGTAGCCATCATGGTCAACAAAAGAGTCCAAAATGCAGTACTTGGATGCAATCTCAAAAATGACAGGATGATCTCTGTTCATTTCCAAGGCAAATCATTCAATATCACAGTAATCTAATTCTATGCCCCAACCAGTAACGCTGAAGAAGCTGAAGTTGAACGGTTCTATGAAGACCTACAAGACCTTTTAGAACTAACACCCAAAAAATATATCCTTTTCATTATAGAGGACTGGAATGTAAAAGTATGAAGTCAAGAAACACCTGGGGTAACAGACAAATTTGGCCTTGGAATACGGAAAGAAGTAGGGCAAAGGCTAATAGAGTTTTGCCAAGACAACGCACTGGTCATAGCAAACACCCTCTCAACAAAACAAGAGAAGACNAACTAAAATGGACTGGAATGGGTGAATTTAACTCAGATGACCATTATATCTACTACTGCGGGCAGGAATCCCTCAGAAGAAATGGAGTAGCCATCATGGTCAACAAAAGAGTCCAAAATGCAGTACTTGGATGCAATCTCAAAAATGACAGGATGATCTCTGTTCATTTCCAAGGCAAATCATTCAATATCACAGTAATCTAATTCTATGCCCCAACCAGTAACGCTGAAGAAGCTGAAGTTGAACGGTTCTATGAAGACCTACAAGACCTTTTAGAACTAACACCCAAAAAATATATCCTTTTCATTATAGAGGACTGGAATGTAAAAGTATGAAGTCAAGAAACACCTGGGGTAACAGACAAATTTGGCCTTGGAATACGGAAAGAAGTAGGGCAAAGGCTAATAGAGTTTTGCCAAGACAACGCACTGGTCATAGCAAACACCCTCTCAACAAAACAAGAGAAGACTACACATAGACATCACCAGATGGTCAACAATGAAACCAAATTGATTATATTATTTATAGCCAAAGATGGAGAAGCTCTATACAGTCAGCAAAAGCAAGATTGGGAGCTGACTGTGGCTTAGATCATGAACTTCTTATTGCCAAATTCAAACTTAAATTGAAGGAAGCAAGGAAAGCCACTAGATCATTCAGGTATGACCTAAGTCAAATCCCTTATGATTATACTGTGGAAGTGAGAAATAGATTCAAGGGACTGGGTCTGATAGGTAGAGTGTCTGATGAACTATGGACTGAGGTTCGTGACATTGTACAGGAGACAGGGATCAAGAACATCCCCATGGAAAAGAAATGCAAAAAAGTAAAATGACTGTCTGGGGAGCCCTTACATATAGCTGTGAAAAAAAGAGAAGGGAAAAGCAAAAGAGAAAAGGAAAGATATAAGCATCTGAATGCAGAGTTCCAGAGAATAGCAAGGAGAGATAAGAAAGCCTTCCTCAGCGATCATCGCAAAGAAATAGAGGAAAACAACAGAATGGGAAAGAGTAGAGTTCACTTCAAGAAAATCAGAGATACCAAGGGAACATTTCATGCAAAGATGGGCTCAATAAAGGACAGAAATGGTATGGACATAACAGAAGCAGAAGATATTAAGAAGTAGTGGCAAGAATACACAGAAGAACTGTACAAAAAAGTTCTTCATGACCCAGATAATCATGATGGTGTGATCACTCACCTAGAGCCAGACATCTTGGAATGTGAAGTTAAGTGGGCCTTAGAAAGCATCACTACAAACAAAGCTAGTGGAGGTGATGGAATTCCATTTGAGCTATTTCAAATCCTGAAAGATGATGCTGTGAAAGTGCTGCACTCCATATGCCAGCAAATTTGGAAAACTCAGCAGTGGCCACAGGACTGGAAAAGGTCAGTTTTCATTCCAATCCCAAAGAAAGGCAATCTCAAAGAATCCTGAAACTACCGTACATTTGCACTCATCTCACACACTAGTAAAGTAAAGCCCAAAATTCTCCAAGCCAGGCTTCAGCAATATGTGAATCATGAACTTCCAGATACTCAAGCTAGTTTTAGAAAAGGCAGAGGAACCAGAGATCAAATTACCAACATCTGCTGGATCATCAAAAAGACAAGGAAGTTCCAAAAAAAAATCTATGTCTGCTTTATTGCCCATGCCAAATCCTTTTACTGTGTGCATCACAATAAGCTGTGGAAAATTCTGAAAGAGTTGGGAATAACAGACCACCTGATCTGCCTATTGATAACCTATATGTCGGTCAGGAAGCAACAGTTAGAACAGACATGGAACAACAGACTGGTTCCAGATTGAACAAGGAGTACGTCAAGGCTGTATATTGTCACCCTGCTTATTTAACTTATATGCAGAGCACATCATGAGAAACACTGGGCTGGAGGAATCACAAGCTGGAATCAAGATTGCTGGAAGAAATATAAATAACCTCAGATATGCAGATGACACAGCCCTTATGGCAGAAAGTGAAGAGAAATTGAAGAGCCTCTTGATGAAAGTGAAAGAGGAGAGTAAAAATAGTTGGCTTAAAACTCAACATTTAGAAAATTAAGACCATGGCATCTGGTCCCATCATTTCATGGGAAATAGATAAACAGTGGATACAATGTCAGACTTTATTTTTTGGTGCTCCAAAATCACTGCAGATGTTGATTGCAGCCATGAAATTAAAAGACGCTTACTCCTTGGAAGGAAAGTTATGACCAACCTAGATAGCATATTGAAACGCAGAGACATTACTTTGCCAACAACGGTCCGTCTAGTCAAGGCTATGATTTTTCCAATAGTCATGTATGGATGTGAGAATTGGAGTGTGAAGAAAGCTGAGAACTGAAGAATTGATGCTTTTGAACTGTGGTGTTGGAGAAGACGCTTGAGAGTCCCTTGGACTGCAAAGAGATCCAACCAGTCTATTCCAAAGGAGATCAGCCCTTGGTGTTCTTTGGAAGGAATGTTGCTAAAGCTGAAATTCTAGTACTTTGGCCACCTCATCTGAAAAGTTGACTCATTGGAAAAGACCTTGATTCTGGGAAGGACTGGAGGCAGAAAGACAAGGGGACAACAAAGGGTGAGATGGCTGGATGTCATCACCGACTCGATAGACTTGAGTTTGGGTGATCTTTGAGAGCTGGTGATGGTCAGGGAGGCCTGGCATGCTGCAATTCATGAGGTAGCAAAGAGTCAGACACAACTGAATGACTGAACTTAACTCAAATATTTCTAAAGGGTATTAGAGGATTAGGTTTGGGCTGAAGCTTCCACAACTGCTCTGGAAAAAAAAAAGAAAAGAAAAAGAAATCTCTGGTCTGAAAACTGTTGCTGACACCAAGAATTTTTGGTGATGCTACCTGTAGCATCTTACATCTCTGCTGTCAAAATCCAACCTGTAAGTCACCACTATTGCCACCGGAACAACCCTAATCATCTCTTTATTTTTTACAACCCAACTTCAATAAAGAAACTGGAACATATGTTCCTAGATCCAGAGAAGCAGAGCTAGTGGACACCACCATTTCTAGCTTCTCTGGGTAGTGGTGACCAAGCTGCATTCTAAGATTTAGAGTTAAATTTATTGGAGTATAGTTAATTTAGGTGTAAGGCATAATGGTTCAATTACACATATGTATACAATAATTCTTTTTTTAGATTCTTTTTCCATATAAGTTATTACAAAATATTTATTAGAGCTCCCTATACTATACAATAAGTCTTTGTTGGTTATCTATTTTGTATATAGTAGTGTGTGTATGTTAGTTCCAAGATGCTAATTTATCCCTCTGCCCCAACATTTCTCCTTTGATAACCATAAATTTGTTTTCAAAATTTGTGAGTCTGTTTCTCTTTGGTAAATGAGTTTATTTACATCATTCTTCCACAAAAATTTCCACAAAATTAGACTCCATATATGAGTGATACCAGGATATATGTCTTTGTCTGACTTACTTTACTTGTTTTGATAAACTCTAGGCCCATCCATGCTTCTATAAATGTTATTATTTTATTCATTTTATAGCCATTCAATATTTCATTGTATACATGTACCACATCTTCTTTATCCACTCCCCAGCTGATGGACATTTAAGTTGTTTATGTTTTGGCTATTATAAATAGCACTGCAATGAACACTGAGGTGCATGTATCTTTTAGAATCATGATTTTCTCTGGATATAAGCCCTGGAGTGGGATTGCAAGATCATATGTTAGTTCTATATTTACCTTTTAAAGGAACCTCCATACTGTTCTCCATTGTGGCTGTACCAATTTATATTTCTAACAACAGTGTAAGAAACTTCCCTTTTCTCCACACCCTGCTGGCCTTTATTTGTAGATTTATGTTGCTGGCCATTCTGTCTGGTGTAAGGTGATACCTCATTGTAGTTTTGATAGCATTAAAAAATGATGAATATAGTAAATCATACCATGTTGTACAGTTAAAAAATATTGAGAGTCAACCTTCAAAGCTCTTATCACAAGGAAAAAAATTATATCATCTGTGAAAATGGAAGTATAATAACTCTACTTATTGTGATCATTTTTGCAACATACATAAATTGTTGTTTTGTTGTTTAGCTGCTCAGTTGTGTCTGATTCTTTTGTAACCCTATGGATTGTAGCTCACAAGACTCCTCTGTCCACGGGATTTCCCATGCAAGAATATTGGAGTGGGTTGCCATTTCCTTCTCCAGCGGATCTTCCTCTCCATCTCCAGGGATCAAACACACATCTCCTGCATTGGCAGGCAGAGTCTTTATCACTGAGCCACTGGGGAAACCCCAACACATACAAAATACCTAACATATACAAATACCTTTTCATTATGTTGTGTGTATGAAGCTAATATAATGTTATGAGTTAATTATAACTCAGTAAAAAAAGATAATAGTAATACTTAATAAAAAAAAGTAAGATAGGTGTACCATAATATAATGATCTGCTACTGCTAAGTCACTTCAGCCGTGTCCGACTCTGTGTGACCCCATAGACGGAAGCCCACTAGGTTCCCCCGTCCCTGGGATTGTCCAGGCAAGAACACTGGAGTGAGTTGCCATTTCCTTCTCCAATGATTGAAAGTGAAAAGTAAAAGTGAAGTCGCTCAATTGTATCCAACTCTTAGTGACCCCATGGACTGTAGACTAACAGGCTTCTCTGTCCATGGGCTTTTCCAGGCAAGAGTACTGGAGTGAGGTGCCATCACCTTCTCCGAATATAATGATCAAATAGTAACCAAAATGGATTATAGTAGAGTACATAAAGTTATTCCACATTGACCTGTCATTTTTAAAGAAAATTATCACTTGCATGAATTAAAAAATCAAACACAAGTTCATTCACCTTATTTTAACTCAAATATTATTTTCCAGTGTATGTGACTCTTACCTATTAATTTAGTTTCTTTGCATGAAAGCTACTTAGTATAGGAATATGAAAAACACCTTTGGCATGCAAATAGGAATATGAATAACACCTATAAAATATCCTTTACTTGATACAATTGAATCTGTTGCATATTAACACTCTAGGTTGTTTGGACATATGTGCAGAAAAGTGTTTTATAGTCTTTTGAAAGAAATAGCATGCATGTGGCTACACTGATATTTTCACTTATATCTAAAAGTAATGAAGACCAAAGCATCTCTATTTTTCATTCTGAGGGGCATTGCCATGTAGAGATTAGCTCACAAAACCAGAAGAAACCTTTGGACATGTGAATATCCAGATTGCTGTGCATCTGGCAGGATCTGTGAATTCTAGTAGGGATCCCCAGTTAGTTCACAAATATAAATGTGTCCTTAGCAGATAGAAAGAAGAGTAAGAAAAGATTGTTTTCCTACTCTGAACCTTCTTTGTGGTGACTGGAATGTGGATAATTATCTAAAACATTTTAAGCACCCTCATTGAATTCCTGTCCTGACCCTGAGGGATCAAATGACCAATAAGACACAGGCTTCCACCCCAATTTTTTCCAAGAGGCAGAGTGATGCTAGAAGGGAAGAGAGTGAAAGGCCCTTCTGTCTTCTCAGAGCCACAAGAAGGAGGAACTGGTTACACTGGTTTCATAGGTTAAATGTATAAAAAGACATACATTCTTCTATCTTCTTATTTCCAATGTTTCTGTTGTGTGAATGAATAAAGTCAGAGGTTTTCAGGGAGGAGAAACTGTCCTCAAGCAGGATACATTGTTGCTATACAATCCCTAGTACAGAGTTTAAACTGAGTTGCTTGTTGTGTAATCATCAGTTCTGGGCTTAAAGGGAAAAAACAAACAAACAAACAAACAAAACTTTATATGACTAAGACTAAAGAATGTAGAAAAAAGAAAAAAGAAAATTTGTCCTTTTCTCCACCTTGACAACCCCAGATCCGTCTCTCCTCAGGGATCCCAGACCTTCTCTCCTTGGGGAACCCTGGACTTCTTATCAACTTGCCTAGGAATTGACTGTCTCCGTTGGAGAACTCAGGTTTATTAAATCAGTGGGCCCAGAGGAGTTAACACTTCAAACTCTAAGCCCCAAACAAAGGGGTTACAAAGGTTTTATAGACAGTGCATGACATCAGACTGTAGTGGTTGATGCTAACAGTTAATAGGCTGGTTTAAATTAGGGGTTTCACTTGCAGGAACAGTGGTTAGGACAGAGTCGAGGAATGCTTGACCTTTATATAGACAAGCATGTTTAAGCATGATTACAGAGACTGGGCAATTGAAAAAGCAGGACAAGGGTGAGTGAGACAACCTTCAGTTCTAGCATTGTTGTAAGTCTCCATTTTCTTGATGTACGTACATGGCTTACATGACTTTGCAAGGAGCAGGCTGAGTTACAGAAGCAGAACCAGCAGAGAGTTATTGTAAATTTTTAACTTTTCTTCTTAACCTCCAATTAATATTCAGGGTTGATTTCCTTTAGGATTGACTGATCTGATTTCCTTGCAGTTCAATGGGCTCTCAAGAGTCTTCTCCAGCACCACAGTTTGAAATCATCACTTCTTCACTGCTCAGCCTTCTTTATGGTCCAACTCTCACATTCGTACAAGACTACTGGAAAAACCATAGCTTTGACTATATGGACCTTTGTTGGCAAAGTAATATCTCTGCTTTCTAATACACTGTCTAGGTTTGTGATAGCTTTCCTTTCAAGGAAGAAATATTCTTACATTCCCCTTTGCCTTTCTTGCTTTACATTATTCAAAGACATTCCTGCTTCCCAACTGGCTGGAACTCAAGCTTTAGTTTACGCTCACACAGCCCAATCCCCCTGCATTCCCAGCTTCTTTCTGTTAGTAACATCACCCACTGTGACCCAGTAATCACAAAGTCTTTTTAGTCTCAGTAAGTGAAGGATACTTCTTTTTGGATGAACATGAGATATGTCTATCAATATACCAAACTTTTTTTTTTTCCCCTTCCTTAGGTGACTGAGAACATATCTTGTCAAATGAGAGTTGATCCTGAAACAATCTGATGAAAAGTCCCAGCTATTCTGATGCTGCTATTACTACACAAAATAGCAGGGACATTTTTGGGACATTTCTAGGAACTTCAGAAAACTCTCTGGACCTTTTATGTCATGTAATGTTCTGGGCTTTTCATTCACAATTTCTTTGGCATCAGTGAAATAAAAAAAATCAATGTATTTACACTTCTGGTAAAAGATAGACACGTTTGTTTTAAATTTCAATTTATTTGCTATGTTTCTGAAATTTAGCATATTGCAGGAATGCATCAGTGATATTATATCAAAAATTTAACTTATTGAATTGATCCAAATGATTTAATTTTATTTATGTTAGGAGAGAAGAAAAAACTCAAAAACAAGAAAAAGAAAGAAGGAATTAGTAGGATAAAATTATCTACTTGGAAAAAAAATATTAGTTTTGTGAATAGAAAGTAAATTGTCTTTCCATGTGAAAACTATAGATTATTTAAATTAAGCAAATATCTTGATTTTATACTGGAATATCTTGTTGGCATGGAGAAGGAAATGGCAACCCACTCCAGTGTTCTTGCCTGGAGAATCCCAGGGACGGGGAAGACTTGTGGGCTGCCGTCTATGGGATTGCACAGAATCGGACACGACTGAGGTGACTTAACAGCAGCAGCATCTTGTTGCCATGATTTGTTGCCCATCAAACATCGATTCCCCCCTCTTCTTTAATAACAACCTTGATTTTCTTCAAGGCAACAACAGCCCCAAGTAAAATGTGCTCTCTTCTTCTCCTTTAAAGACTGCTGCTGCTGCTGCTAAGTCGCTTCAGTCGTG
Source organism: Oreotragus oreotragus (assembly GCA_006410675.1). Taxonomy (NCBI): domain Eukaryota; kingdom Metazoa; phylum Chordata; class Mammalia; order Artiodactyla; family Bovidae; genus Oreotragus; species Oreotragus oreotragus. Next base: position 383,080 of record SJYX01010616.1, read on the forward strand.
TCCGACTCTGTGCGACCCCATAGACGGCAGCCCATCAGGCTCCCCCGTCCCTGGGATTCTCCAGGCAAGAACACTGGAGTGGGTTGCCATTTTTTTCTCCAATGCACGAAAGTGAAAAGTCAAAGTGAAGTCGCTCAGTCGTGTCCAACCCTCAGCGACCCCATGGACTGCAGTCTTCCAGGCTCCTCCGTCCATGGGATTTTCCAGGCAAGAGTACTGGAGTGGGGTGCCATTGCCTTCTCCCCCTTTAAAGACAGATGTCACCAATATGAAGAATTCTGGAAAGAAAATATAAAATAATTTGATCATATAAAAATATGAAAATATAAAAGAATTTGAGTTGTAAAGAAAATTTCTTTAAACAATACTGACCATATTAAATCATGAAGTGACCCCAAAGATAGACGCCATTCTAAGAAAGGTTGATATCAGATAAAAGATTGGATTGCTATGATGTGACTACCGAAAGTCTCTTCCATAGAGAAAAATAAATGTACTACTTAGTTTAAATTTTCATTTCTAGATAGGGTGGTTAGCAACCAAAAATATTACAAAGTTATGAGATATACACACAAAGAATCATCAATTACATAGATTCACTTATCTTTACTTCATAAATTTAAAAAATATCTCACATGACAGTTTTGTTACTCTAAAACATCATTCATAGTGTCTTTATAAAAATCATCTTTAGTAACTGAAATTTTATTTTTTTTAATTTTTTAAAAAATTTCAATTAAAACAGAATAGAGTCTCCAATCAAACCAATTCATATATGCTCAATTAATTTACAACAAAGAAGACACACATATACAATGGGGGAAGAATAGTCTCTTCAATAAATGGTTTTAGGAATAAATTGTCTTCACTAAAGTATAGTTGTTGTTTTTTTTTTTTTTAAACTCACTTTACTAGTCATCATCTTATACACTGCTTTTCCAGAAAGCAGGATTCTATAGACTAAAACAATTGTCTCTTGCTTTCCAGTTTTCAGCTACATTTCTGTCAGTGCAATTCCCTTCATGCTAAAGTCCCCATCCAGTTCAAGCTTTCCCCCTCGTACTATATATACCTTGGAGGGTAGGAGTCTCAAGATGTTATTAGCTTTTTATTTCCCTACATCTTACTTATACCTTTAAACTCAACTGGGATTACCTTAATTTAAGTGTGCAATCTGATGTTGGGAACTCAGACAAGATGCTCAAGGTTTAATGCAATGGCTGCTTATTCAAAAACCTACTGGAGACAAGCAGTTGAGCATGTAATAAGTTTGATAAACCATTGCTAATATTTTTACTTAGAATAGCATCTGCCTTATCAAGATGCCTGCAATGTCTTCAGGTGATATAATTCCCACATGTGACTCATAGTCTAAAGGAATTGTTCTTTTGTATTTCAAATTGTAGTTACAAACACAGCAGAAACTCCTCCTCTATATTCTGATAGGGTTTTGCATTTTGCATCTTACTATATTTTATAGATGCACCTACTCTATTTCTACATCTCTCCAAAGACTATGAGCACCTGGAGACACAATGGTCTTACTTATCTCTGTACACATTATATATTTCTTGAGTAAATATGGACTTATTTATAGAATATTTCGGTTATGAATTTAAATCTTCTTTCAGTATTATTTCTGAAAGCTTATAGTCATCTCAATTGAGCAGCTTAGTTTCCCATGTTAGCCTGATAAACTTGTGTGATGTTGTAAAACTTATTCTATGTTACTCAAAAACATCTAGATATTGTGGAGGCCATTATGATTTTCAAAGGAATGTAATGCTAAAATTGTTAATAAAAGCATTAATGAAAAATGCTAATGGCCATTTAGAAATTATAAACTAAAGAGAAAATATAATAGATTTAAAGTATTTTTACAATATGTTTTATCCATTAAAAGTGACATTAGAAAAATTTACATGGATCTTGTGACTTTTATCTATTGGTAGAAATCCATGATAATGATTAGAAATAAAATGAGCATATAACTCTACAAAACACAATAATTTTCCCTAGCAAATTATTTGGTCTTACTTTCCTATAAATGCCCTCACATCAAGATACCAACATTCTAGTAGGGATCCCCAGTTAGTTCACAAATATAAATGTGTCCTTAGCAGATAGAAAGAAGAGTAAGAAAAGATTGTTTTCCTACTCTGAACCTTCTTTGTGGTGACTGGAATGTGGATAATTATCTAAAACATTTTAAGCACCCTCATTGAATTCCTGTCCTGACCCTGAGGGATCAAATGACCAATAAGACACAGGCTTCCACCCCAATTTTTTCCAAGAGGCAGAGTGATGCTAGAAGGGAAGAGAGTGAAAGGCCCTTCTGTCTTCTCAGAGCCACAAGAAGGAGGAACTGGTTACACTGGTTTCATAGGTTAAATGTATAAAAAGACATACATTCTTCTATCTTCTTATTTCCAATGTTTCTGTTGTGTGAATGAATAAAGTCAGAGGTTTTCAGGGAGGAGAAACTGTCCTCAAGCAGGATACATTGTTGCTATACAATCCCTAGTACAGAGTTTAAACTGAGTTGCTTGTTGTGTAATCATCAGTTCTGGGCTTAAAGGGAAAAAACAAACAAACAAACAAACAAAACTTTATATGACTAAGACTAAAGAATGTAGAAAAAAGAAAAAAGAAAATTTGTCCTTTTCTCCACCTTGACAACCCCAGATCCGTCTCTCCTCAGGGATCCCAGACCTTCTCTCCTTGGGGAACCCTGGACTTCTTATCAACTTGCCTAGGAATTGACTGTCTCCGTTGGAGAACTCAGGTTTATTAAATCAGTGGGCCCAGAGGAGTTAACACTTCAAACTCTAAGCCCCAAACAAAGGGGTTACAAAGGTTTTATAGACAGTGCATGACATCAGACTGTAGTGGTTGATGCTAACAGTTAATAGGCTGGTTTAAATTAGGGGTTTCACTTGCAGGAACAGTGGTTAGGACAGAGTCGAGGAATGCTTGACCTTTATATAGACAAGCATGTTTAAGCATGATTACAGAGACTGGGCAATTGAAAAAGCAGGACAAGGGTGAGTGAGACAACCTTCAGTTCTAGCATTGTTGTAAGTCTCCATTTTCTTGATGTACGTACATGGCTTACATGACTTTGCAAGGAGCAGGCTGAGTTACAGAAGCAGAACCAGCAGAGAGTTATTGTAAATTTTTAACTTTTCTTCTTAACCTCCAATTAATATTCAGGGTTGATTTCCTTTAGGATTGACTGATCTGATTTCCTTGCAGTTCAATGGGCTCTCAAGAGTCTTCTCCAGCACCACAGTTTGAAATCATCACTTCTTCACTGCTCAGCCTTCTTTATGGTCCAACTCTCACATTCGTACAAGACTACTGGAAAAACCATAGCTTTGACTATATGGACCTTTGTTGGCAAAGTAATATCTCTGCTTTCTAATACACTGTCTAGGTTTGTGATAGCTTTCCTTTCAAGGAAGAAATATTCTTACATTCCCCTTTGCCTTTCTTGCTTTACATTATTCAAAGACATTCCTGCTTCCCAACTGGCTGGAACTCAAGCTTTAGTTTACGCTCACACAGCCCAATCCCCCTGCATTCCCAGCTTCTTTCTGTTAGTAACATCACCCACTGTGACCCAGTAATCACAAAGTCTTTTTAGTCTCAGTAAGTGAAGGATACTTCTTTTTGGATGAACATGAGATATGTCTATCAATATACCAAACTTTTTTTTTTTCCCCTTCCTTAGGTGACTGAGAACATATCTTGTCAAATGAGAGTTGATCCTGAAACAATCTGATGAAAAGTCCCAGCTATTCTGATGCTGCTATTACTACACAAAATAGCAGGGACATTTTTGGGACATTTCTAGGAACTTCAGAAAACTCTCTGGACCTTTTATGTCATGTAATGTTCTGGGCTTTTCATTCACAATTTCTTTGGCATCAGTGAAATAAAAAAAATCAATGTATTTACACTTCTGGTAAAAGATAGACACGTTTGTTTTAAATTTCAATTTATTTGCTATGTTTCTGAAATTTAGCATATTGCAGGAATGCATCAGTGATATTATATCAAAAATTTAACTTATTGAATTGATCCAAATGATTTAATTTTATTTATGTTAGGAGAGAAGAAAAAACTCAAAAACAAGAAAAAGAAAGAAGGAATTAGTAGGATAAAATTATCTACTTGGAAAAAAAATATTAGTTTTGTGAATAGAAAGTAAATTGTCTTTCCATGTGAAAACTATAGATTATTTAAATTAAGCAAATATCTTGATTTTATACTGGAATATCTTGTTGGCATGGAGAAGGAAATGGCAACCCACTCCAGTGTTCTTGCCTGGAGAATCCCAGGGACGGGGAAGACTTGTGGGCTGCCGTCTATGGGATTGCACAGAATCGGACACGACTGAGGTGACTTAACAGCAGCAGCATCTTGTTGCCATGATTTGTTGCCCATCAAACATCGATTCCCCCCTCTTCTTTAATAACAACCTTGATTTTCTTCAAGGCAACAACAGCCCCAAGTAAAATGTGCTCTCTTCTTCTCCTTTAAAGACTGCTGCTGCTGCTGCTAAGTCGCTTCAGTCGTGTCCGACTCTGTGCGACCCCATAGACGGCAGCCCATCAGGCTCCCCCGTCCCTGGGATTCTCCAGGCAAGAACACTGGAGTGGGTTGCCATTTTTTTCTCCAATGCACGAAAGTGAAAAGTCAAAGTGAAGTCGCTCAGTCGTGTCCAACCCTCAGCGACCCCATGGACTGCAGTCTTCCAGGCTCCTCCGTCCATGGGATTTTCCAGGCAAGAGTACTGGAGTGGGGTGCCATTGCCTTCTCCCCCTTTAAAGACAGATGTCACCAATATGAAGAATTCTGGAAAGAAAATATAAAATAATTTGATCATATAAAAATATGAAAATATAAAAGAATTTGAGTTGTAAAGAAAATTTCTTTAAACAATACTGACCATATTAAATCATGAAGTGACCCCAAAGATAGACGCCATTCTAAGAAAGGTTGATATCAGATAAAAGATTGGATTGCTATGATGTGACTACCGAAAGTCTCTTCCATAGAGAAAAATAAATGTACTACTTAGTTTAAATTTTCATTTCTAGATAGGGTGGTTAGCAACCAAAAATATTACAAAGTTATGAGATATACACACAAAGAATCATCAATTACATAGATTCACTTATCTTTACTTCATAAATTTAAAAAATATCTCACATGACAGTTTTGTTACTCTAAAACATCATTCATAGTGTCTTTATAAAAATCATCTTTAGTAACTGAAATTTTATTTTTTAAAATTTTTTTAAAAATTTCAATTAAAACAGAATAGAGTCTCCAATCAAACCAATTCATATATGCTCAATTAATTTACAACAAAGAAGACACACATATACAATGGGGGAAGAATAGTCTCTTCAATAAATGGTTTTAGGAATAAATTGTCTTCACTAAAGTATAGTTGTTGTTTTTTTTTTTTTTTAAACTCACTTTACTAGTCATCATCTTATACACTGCTTTTCCAGAAAGCAGGATTCTATAGACTAAAACAATTGTCTCTTGCTTTCCAGTTTTCAGCTACATTTCTGTCAGTGCAATTCCCTTCATGCTAAAGTCCCCATCCAGTTCAAGCTTTCCCCCTCGTACTATATATACCTTGGAGGGTAGGAGTCTCAAGATGTTATTAGCTTTTTATTTCCCTACATCTTACTTATACCTTTAAACTCAACTGGGATTACCTTAATTTAAGTGTGCAATCTGATGTTGGGAACTCAGACAAGATGCTCAAGGTTTAATGCAATGGCTGCTTATTCAAAAACCTACTGGAGACAAGCAGTTGAGCATGTAATAAGTTTGATAAACCATTGCTAATATTTTTACTTAGAATAGCATCTGCCTTATCAAGATGCCTGCAATGTCTTCAGGTGATATAATTCCCACATGTGACTCATAGTCTAAAGGAATTGTTCTTTTGTATTTCAAATTGTAGTTACAAACACAGCAGAAACTCCTCCTCTATATTCTGATAGGGTTTTGCATTTTGCATCTTACTATATTTTATAGATGCACCTACTCTATTTCTACATCTCTCCAAAGACTATGAGCACCTGGAGACACAATGGTCTTACTTATCTCTGTACACATTATATATTTCTTGAGTAAATATGGACTTATTTATAGAATATTTCGGTTATGAATTTAAATCTTCTTTCAGTATTATTTCTGAAAGCTTATAGTCATCTCAATTGAGCAGCTTAGTTTCCCATGTTAGCCTGATAAACTTGTGTGATGTTGTAAAACTTATTCTATGTTACTCAAAAACATCTAGATATTGTGGAGGCCATTATGATTTTCAAAGGAATGTAATGCTAAAATTGTTAATAAAAGCATTAATGAAAAATGCTAATGGCCATTTAGAAATTATAAACTAAAGAGAAAATATAATAGATTTAAAGTCTTTTTACAATATGTTTTATCCATTAAAAGTGACATTAGAAAAATTTACATGGATCTTGTGACTTTTATCTATTGGTAGAAATCCATGATAATGATTAGAAATAAAATGAGCATATAACTCTACAAAACACAATAATTTTCCCTAGCAAATTATTTGGTCTTACTTTCCTATAAATGCCCTCACATCAAGATACCAACAGAAAGTCATGAAAACTAAGTTGTCAGAAAAAAAGAGAAAAGAAGCCTATTAAAAACAGCATAAAAATAATGCAACCAGGAAACCATTTTATCAACAATTAGCATATGTGTGCCCAGGGAGGCTGTTTCTTTCACCTGATACAACAATCTCATCAGTCATGAACACAAAACTCAATTTTTACAGTAGACAATCTTTGCTTGTCTGAGTCTTAGATTATGCAGTTATACTAATGCTTTCTTAGCTACATTCCCACTGCATGAATATAGCACCTGTATAATCAGGCTTAAGGAAATTCTTGCTTTTTAACAATCTTTCACCCAGCTAATATAACACAGATGGTCTTATCCCTGAGCTATGAGAATTAAAAATAAAATGCATCAGAGCATTAACTAAAATTATTTTCTACCTCCATTGTTTTCTTAAGCAATTGAATATTAAATCACTAAAATGCCAACAAGACTAGATGGCTCATTATATTTTAGCACCCTTTTAGGTCATTATTATAAAGACAGAACTCCTTGAAATTTGAAGTTTTCTGTTCCTGTGGTCAAAACTTTCTAAGTACATGGAACATTTAGTTAGAAAAATTTAGTTTTAGCATTTGGTTTAATTGTTAACATATTTAGCATATTTTCAAGGATGATCTGCTTTATATTTTAAATGAAAGGAGTTATGGTCATTACAGTATGAAATTCAATTTATTAATTCATGACATGAAAGTATGAAGGAAACAATGCTAGCATTGTAAGCATCTGTGGTTACAATACTTGAATAATTGTATATAAGTATAAATGAGGGCTTCTCAGGTGTTTCCCTGGTAAAGAATCTGCCTGACAATGCAGGAGATATGGGTTCAATTCCTAGGTCCGGAAGATCCCCTGGAAAAGGAAATGACAACCATTCCAGTATTTCTGTCTGGAAAAATCCATGAACTAAGGAGCCTGGTGGTCTACAGTCCATGGAGGTAGCAATGAGTCAGACACAACTAAGTAACTAAGCATGCACAATTGCAAATGAATAGTTCAGCTATGGCAATTAGGAGGTAGGAAAAATCAGTAAGGGCTTGTAGAGATGGGCAGATATTCTAGAAGTAACTTAGCAATAATAATATTAAAATTTAAAATAGATTATTAAAATTTGTAATTTCTCCAAAATTTAAATTTGATTGTTCAAAAATTGAATTTTTTTACATTTATTTTCCACTTTTATGCATTTTAAGAAAATCTTAAAATGGCAATGCAAAGAAATAAAGGGAAAGAATAGAATGACAAAGAGTATAGATCTCTTTAAGAAAGCTGGAGATAATAAGGGAATATTTTATGAAAAGATAGGCACAATAAATAATAAAAACAGCAAGGACTTAACAGAAGCAGAAGAGATTAAGAAAAAGTGGCAAGAATACATATAAGAAGTGTACAAAAAAAAAGTTCTTAATGACCCAGATAACCATGATGGTGTGATTACTCACCAAGAGCCAGACATCCTGGAATGTGAAGTCAAGTGGCCCTTAGGAAGCATTACAATGAACAAAGTCAGTGGAGGTGGTAGAATTACAGACGAGTTATTTCAAATCCTAAAAGATGATGCTGTTAAAGTGCTGTATTCAACAGGCTAGCAAATTTGGAAAACTCAGTAAAGGCCACAGAACTGGAAAAGGTCAGTTTTTATTTCAATCTCAAAGAAAAACAATGATAAAGAATTTTCAGATTACCATGTGACTGCACTCATTTCTGGAGAAGGCAATGGCACCCTACTCCAGTACTCTTGCCAGGAAAATCCCATGAATGGAGGAGCCTGGTAAGCTGCAGTCTATGAGGCTACAAAGAGTTGGATACCACTAAGCAACTTCACTTTCACTTTTCAGTTTCAAAGCATTGGAGAAGGAAATGGCAACCCACTCCAGTATTCTTGCCTGGGGAATCCCAGGGACGGTGGAGCCTGGTGGGCTGCTGTCTATGGGGTTGCACAGAGACAGACACAACTGAAACAACTTAGCAGCAGCAGCAGCAGCACTCATTTCACATGCCAGCAAGATTATGCTCAAGATCCTTCAAACTAGGCTTCAGCAGTACATAAACTGAGAGACTCAAAGATTTGGAGATGACTTAGTGACTTAACAACAACAATTTATTTTTACTGATTTTTTTTTTGTTTGTTTCCTTCATTTTCACTATTAACGAGGACACTGTTCTACTCCAAAAACAAAAGTAAAGACAATTCTACATTACTTTATTTACTCACTCATTTATGTGTTTATATCATTCAAATACAGCTACTAAGCTTTACTAATGTAAGACCTAAGATGCAGCTGAAGTGAATATGAGAAAGAACATTTCACAATGAGGAAACAACATTGATGTTCATTAAAGATTGTTCACTCATTCAAGTAGTTATACATTCATGTTTTCTTTCAGTAATTCCCTGGTTTTTCTCTCACTTATTTATTCAAAGATTATGGAGCACTCAATATAGAAAATTGTACTGATCACTTTAATTCAAAAAAGTTGACCACTTATCCATGTGCACAAATATTTCCAGGGACAGAGGATATAGTGCTGTGATCTGAAATATGTATAGTAGTTAATGAAATAAAAGACTGTATGTCTGTATACATAGAAGTTGAGATATGGGTTACGGTTGTTATGGATTCTAGATATTGGTAACAACAAAGACACAGAGGAAGCAATGCATGCTGCATTAACTGAAAAACTGTAGCCATTCCCAAATACGTTTGCAGTTTTTTTTTTTTTTTTTAAGTTAGAGTTTATACAATAAAGAGTAGTTGAAAACTTTGAAATCTTTGAAATCTTGTCCTGAATAAACACAATGGAGATTACTGGAACCACAATTTCTGAAAAGTAAGGAAAGTTAAAGAATTCAGCCTTAATTTCTGTGTGTAATCTCTGCTCATTTGGTAGCTGTACTCTAAATTACATATGTGTGATCCTGATTTTATGAGGGCAAGTTAAGCTTTAAAGAAATAAATTTGGGTTACCACTGGTGACTGAAGAAACTGAATCTATAGTATGAACCCAGACAGAATGGTTGCCCCTAAAAAATATAATATTTTTAAGAGAATATGGCAGAATTCATAATTTGTACAATATATTATATTATTTGCAATGTTGAAGAATCAGGGAAATAAGACTAATTCTGAAGAAAATGGGTCACAGAAGAACAAATGTGAAATAATCCAGAATTTGTAATTATCAGAAAGCAGTTTTAAAGCAGTTGAAACATATATGTTCAAGGGAGTAGAGAAAATATTAAGATAATGAATAAAGAAATAAGGATTATTTTGCAAATATTTTTTCCCATCTTGAAGGTTGTCTTTTCATCTTGTTTATCACTTCTTCTGTTAGGCAAAATTTTTTAAGTTTAATTAGGTCCCATTTGTTTATTTTTGTTTTTATTTTCATTACTCTAGGAGATAGGTCAAGAACAATCTTACTGTGATCTATGAAAGAGTGATCTGCCCCCCACACACACCATGGTTTCCTCTAAGAGTTTTATACTGTCTGGTCTTACGTCTTTAATCCATTTTGAATATATTTTTGTGTGTGGAAGCAGTGGACAAAGGATTAATCTCCAAAATATACAAATAGCTCATGCAACTTATTATGAAAAAAATTCCAAATAAAAAATGAGTGGAAGAACAAGATAGACATTTCTCCAAAGAAGACATACAAATGGTCAAGACGCATATGAAAAGATGCTCAACATCACTTATCAGTAAAGAAATGCAAATCAAACTACAATGAAATATCACCTCACACTGGTCAAAATAGCCTTCATCAAGAAATATGGAAACAGTAAATGCTGGAGAGGGTCTGGAGAAGAGGAAACCCTCTTGCACTGTTGGTGGGAATGTAATTTAATACAGTCACAATGAGACCAGTATGGAGGTTCCTTAAAAATCTAAATATAGAACTACCATCAGTTTAGTTCATTTCAGTCACTCAGTCATGTCTAACTCTTTGCAACCCCATGGACTGCAGCACTCCAGGCATCCTTGTCCATTACCAACTCCTGGAGCTTACTCAAACTCATGTCCATTAAGAACTACTATATGACCCAACAATTTCATTACTGGGATAACCATAGTGTTTATCAGGAAACCATACTTCAAAAAGACACAGGTACCCCATTGTTCATTGCAGCATACTTACAATAGCCAAGGAAAGAAAACAATCTAACTGCCCATCAACAGATGAATAGACAAAGAAGGTATGCTATTTATATATATACATATATATACATATACGTATAATGAACTATCACTCAGCCATTACAAGGAATGAATTGGGTCATTTGTAGTGATGTGGATGGACCTAGGGTTTGTCATATGGAGAGAAGTAAGTTGAAAAGAGAAAAACAAATATTTTATATTAATACAAGTATGAGGAATCTAGGAAAATGTTACAGATGGACCTAGTTCCAGGGCAGGAATAGAGACACAGAAATAGAGAATGGACTTGTGGACACAGTGGGGGAAGGGAGGGGTGGGGGAGTGAATTGGGAAATTATTTGACATAAATACACCGCCAAGTCGCTTCAGTCGTGTCCGACTCTATGCGATCGCATAGACGGCAGCCCACCAGGCTCCCCCATCCATAGGATTCTCCAGGCAAGAACATTGGAGTGGGTTGCCATTTCCTTCTCCAAAAAAGATAAATACACTACCATGTGTAAAATACATATCTAGTGGGAATGTGCTCTGTAGTACAGAGGATGGACCTAGGGTTTGTCATATGGAGAGAAGTAAGTTGAAAAGAGAAAAACAAATATTTTATATTAATACAAGTATGAGGAATCTAGGAAAATGTTACAGATGGACCTAGTTCCAGGGCAGGAATAGAGACACAGAAATAGAGAATGGACTTGTGGACACAGTGGGGGAAGGGAGGGGTGGGGGAGTGAATTGGGAAATTATTTGACATAAATACACCGCCAAGTCGCTTCAGTCGTGTCCGACTCTATGCGATCGCATAGACGGCAGCCCACCAGGCTCCCCCATCCATAGGATTCTCCAGGCAAGAACATTGGAGTGGGTTGCCATTTCCTTCTCCAAAAAAGATAAATACACTACCATGTGTAAAATACATATCTAGTGGGAATGTGCTCTGTAGTACAGGGAGATCAGTTCAGTGCTCTGTGATGACCTAGATGGATGGGATTGTGGGTATAGGAGAGAGGTCTAAGAGGGAAGGAATATATGTGTACATGTAACTAATTCATTTCCTATATGGGTAAAAATTAACACAATATTGTAAAACAATTATACTCCAATAAAAAGAAATCATGGAAAATAACATAAGTATTCCCCACAAGAAAAATATACTCAAATTGAAATGAATTTCCAGAATGTAAAAATGCAGCATATAAAATGAGATACTCACTAAATAGGCTTATGAACAAAGTAGAAATGGCAAAAGAAAGAGACGGCTTAAAACTTGATCAATAAAAATGATCTATTATATATATATATATCTGTCTCTTATACACATCTAGATGTGTATAAGAGACAGGATTGAGGTTTACCTGAATTAGCAAAACACACTGCCAGAATCTGTTTCCTTTCTCTTAAAATACAGTCTTCCCAAATATTCCCTTTGAGATTTCCTTTGAGTTTTGCTGCTGTGTCTCGAAATGATGTAAAATTTATTTAGATCTAGGTTTTTTTAATGTACTAGAGGTAAATGGGACTCTAAGTTAGAGGAAGGAAACACAGGAGTTGGAGAGAAAGAAAGAAGTACTGAAGTATTTTCCTCTGAATGTCATCTATTATGCATATGTGTGGTGGTGATGATG
>SJYX01010616.1:398047-413330 GCA_006410675.1 Oreotragus oreotragus
AGAGAGAGAGAGAGAGAGAGAGAGAGAGATATTATTGAAAAGAATGTGTCTCAAGAATCTCTTGGCCAGTATCAAAATGTCCGCTGTATGTGTAATTGTAATTCCTACGAGAAGAGGAGAGTGGTGCAGAAAAAAAAAGAAAAAAACAAAATGAAAATATCATAGCTGTTTGGGAAAAGGCATACATTTACATTTAGGATCTCAGAGAACACAAACTGGAAGGATAAAAACAAATAGGTCACTTAACTATCTGTCACTAAAATCACTAAAAACTAAAGATAAAGTGAGTAACCTAAAAGAAGCCAGGGAAAAATGACACATTGCATATATATTATGGAACTTGACAGAATATTCAAGAATCCCTATGGCCAATTTTCTAAATATACAAAAAAATGAGGCCAGAAGCAGTGAGCAAATATTTTTAAATGATGAAAAAAGTTAATCTGGTATTACAAATCAGGCAAACATATACTATGAAAGTAAAAGCTAAATCAAGATATTGAGATGAAAGAAAACTTCATATCAGAAGAAAAAAAAAGATTTTTTATTCCACCAATGGAAATGCAACGCAAGGAATGCTGAAGTAAATTTTTGACCTGATATGAAATGCAAACAGGAGGAACAGATATTAAAGAAACACTGGAAATACTAATAAGGATGAAATAGAGTATTTTCCCTTGATTTTCTCTGAAAATATGGTTTTAAAGCAAGCATTGTATTATGAGGTTTATAATGTATGGAGATGAAAGACATGTTATAACTAAAACGTCAAGGATTTATACATTTTCAAGATTTCCTTAATTTATGAGAAGTGGTGAAACATTAAGTCAGGCTTCTGATGTTCAGTGTATATACATAATTCTTAGAAATATGAGGTAAAAAAAAAAAAAGATTTTTCAGTGAATTCCTCACATTCAGACAGCATATCTCATGAAGGTCAAAAATCAACTTAAATAACTACCTAAATTCTAGAAGAACCTAAGAAAGGAAAGCATTAATATGTGATTCCCCTTTTTTGAGATGATCTTGCTGCTATTTAGTTGCTAAGCTGTATCTAACTCTGTGACCCTATGGGCTGTAGCCCATCAGTTTCCTCTGTCCATGAAATCCCAAACAAGAATACTGGGGTGGGTTGTCATTTCCTTCTCCAGGGGATCTTCCCTACCTAGGGATTGAACCTGAGTCTCTTGCATTCACAGGCAGATTGTTTACCACTGAGCCATCAAGGAAGTTTGTTGAGATGATACTATCAGTGTTTTTCCCCCAACATCCTCATTGATATGTAAATATGTGTAAAACACTAGTTAAAGTAAAACATTTTATTAAAAATAGCATTTTTTAAAAAATGTAAAAGAAGAAAATATTATAAATAAAAAATTGCACATGGTGTTTGATTTTATAGCTATACCACAGCAGATAATTTAGTTTAAATAATTCCACCACCTGCTATTGGACATGTATGTCTATGAAGTCTCCTGATTACTTTTACATTGTTGGCATTTGCTGTTTATTATGGTTTCCCAAGTGGCTCAGTGGGTAAAGAATATGTCTGAAATGCAGAAGATGCAAGAGATGTGGGTTCAGTCCCTGGGTTGAAAGAGTTCCTGGAGGAGGGCATGACAACCCTTTCCAGTATTCTTGTCTGGAGAATCCTATGGACATAGGGTCAAAAAGAGTTGGACACAATGGAACACACATGCATATGGTTCAGTTAATATATTTATCAATAATAAAACTCATTCTATATATTTTTCTTGGATTTGTCTTATCTTTTAACAACATTTATCTGTTACTAAATAGATTTAAAAATTCTTATTTTCTCTTAACATTCTCCAAGATACATTGGAAAGTGCTTTATTCTGAAAGAGATCTGTTATCAAGTGCTTTATTTTTTGTTATTACACCTTTACTAAAAACAACTGCATTAAAAACTTTGTAAATTGAACGTGTGAATTTTTCAGAAAACCAAACTAGTTCTCCCAACTAACAAATATATTAAAGGCTAGCCATTTCATAGAAAATTTGATATTAAAACATATAGGCTATAAATAAACTATGATTTTTGATTAGAAAAACAACTCCTGAATTTCATAATTCCATTTTCCCAAAAATATCTGCTTTATTACTAGGAATAAATTTGAATACAATTTTACATCCAATATACCCTTAAGTGGTGATATTTTCCTGGGATGTTCAGTTTCAACTGAAAATGCTTTTTTATAATTTCCCTTGCCACTTTTCAAAAGCATACTTCAGTTATTAATAACAGGGTTTTTTTCTTTTTCCTTTTAGAACAAGATAAAGACTCTAAAATAGAGAGCCAAGATTTTGACAAACAAAAATTATTTTATATTTTGTTTTCAGTCCCAGTAGATTTCACCTGAGTAATAAAGGATAGAAAAATCAGATATATATATTTTTAACCAAAATAACTTACAGCATTAAGTTTGTTTTGGTTAACGTAGCAGTGGAACAGCTGCTGTGTGGGTTGCCATTTCCTTCTCCAGGGTATCTTGCCCCTGGATGGCAACTCCTATGGGGCATAATTTATGTGCCATGATATAGTCTTTCAGCCCCAACTCTATCTGGAGCTTTTCCATCAGCAACTGGTTTCAAGACGATTCGAAACAAGTCTTGTTCAGGTGTCAGGGAAGCTTCTGACCCAAATCTTATTATAGACCTTTCAGTCTCTTTCATAGGGACTTCTCTGACGCTGAGAGCAATAACTTCTGTGATAAACAGGTGTCAATCACACCTGCACATTTAGAAAAAAGGAGAGTCAGCAAAGTAGGGTCAATTAGGACCATTTGAGAAAAGCCACTTGTGGATAACTGCTTCCCACTTTTATCTGTGGCCAGCATATTTGGGAGGAAGCATTCCAGTTTCTTAATTCTGATTGCAGAAATGGCCTGTAGTACAGATATTGACCTTTCAGTTTTCCAAAGTCAGTGGTCAACTGTGGAGTTTTCCGTGAAGCTCTCTGGTCAGACCTCTTCCCTGGCATTCTCTGGGACCTTGGTAGAATTTAATTTCAATTTGTTGAGTGTCTGTTCAGGCTTGTATTGATGGAGAGTAAACAGTACTAAAAGGAAAAGGAAAGTGTAAGTGAGTATAATCCACAGCTCCCTCCACCCCCCAGTATTTGTGCCCTATTTGTTTTTCCAAGGGTATTTTGTTATTCTCCTTCATTGTTAAGGCTTCCCTGGTGGCTCAGAGGTTAAAGTGCCTGCCTCCGATGCGGAAGACCTGGGTTCGATCCCTGGGTCAGGAAGATCCCCTGGAAAAGGAAATGGTAACCCACTACAGTAGAGAATCCCATGGACAGAGAAGCCTGGTAGGCTACAGTCCACGGGATCGCAAAGAGTCGGACACAACTGAGCGACTTCACTTTTACTTTGTTGTTAAGCCTCTGAAAGAGGTATTTAAAACACAAGAATTTCAGATATTACTTTGAGGAGTACAGATTATGATGAAGCAAAACGAATTACCCGTTTGTACTCATCCTCAGAGAGACCATTGTGGGAAATATTTTCATTTTAATCTACTTTTGACCTATTTTTCTTTCCAAGGTTTACCTTCCAGTCAGTGGCAAAATCTTAACCCTCTACATGGACTCTAGTCTCATTGCTAACAGACGCATGAATGCACTTAATTTGGAATTAAAAATAGAAATAGAATGTTAAATAGAAATTTAACAAGTGCCTTAAAAACTGCCTTGAAGTTTATATTTCTCCTTAAATATGTAATTAAGGTTCTTAAATGTTTTATACACAAAATCAGAAAATGAACTCCAGATCATCAAAAAGAGTCAATGAGCATGCTGACCCATCATCCTTAGCAGTGGTCACCTTGAGAAGGCTTCTTGGATTGATTTTCCTTATTTCCTTCATCCATTCATCTGCCTTCCAATAGCTACATGTGGGGATCTTTTTCAAAATCAATCATGGGCACCAAGTTTTTTTTTTTTCGTTGTACTTTCAAGGAGACCAGTTTAGTATACAATTAAAACCATCAATACATATTTCTTTTATGCTTTATTTTAATTTTTTGATGCTTGACAAATCCAATTCTCTTTCTAAGAAAACATCACATGATTGTGTGCTGCATAGCAAGATGAAATAATGAAAACCCTATACCTTCTAAAAATAAGACATTGGAGGGGCATATATTTTGGGTACTCAGTTCTATTAGTAGTCTGAAACTAAAACTGAAAAATTCTGATGAAAGTAAAGATATAATCAAATCTCAAATATTGTAAAACTAAAGATAGTGCAACTTGGAAGTACTGTTATCTAGTAAAAAACATATTAACTTGAAAAAGAAACACTGAAAATGTCCTTTTTTTTCCTACTGTCTACAGATAAATATCAACTCACACATAAAATAAATTATCCTTTCAATTACTGAATAATATTATAGGCTGACAGGATTGTATAATCATATGTTCCTGTCAGTAAAGGTGAATTATGTATGAGGTATGGAGCTGCTTTTATTCAGCACAATTTGAAGCAGTATCATTGCTTATCTGAGCTCTAGGGTAAAACAGTAAGAACAGGGAGAATAGAACTTTGAAATACACAGATCTCTAACATATTCATACACAATGCTTAACACATATATTCATTTCCATTTCTTTGTTATATTGTCAACTTTATAAACATTTTTGTTTTTAAATCAGTCTGAATGAGTATATGGGTGATAAAATTATACAATCCATTCTCCTGAGGCAGACATCTTGATTCAAGTTGCTCTGTGTCTCCTTTCAGATTTTTGTTGATGTGCAAAGAGAAGAAAAAATAGAGAGCCCTATATTCGTCTTCAGATACCTCCTGTTCTTAAAGTTTTGAATACAGTATTAATCTTTGGAAAGGATGAGGTAAAGAGAGGTATAAAATTTGAAGGGAGAGTTTTAAAATAGTTAGTGGTTTTACAACATTGGAATCAATAGGTTCAAGATATAATTTCAGGTAAAATGTGAATATAAAAGTGAAGAAACTAGAAACATCTAAATCTGGCAGAAATAAAAATCCATTTAAGACTCAATAATAAGAATTCCAATAGGCAATTTATGGAAAAGTTTAGGAACTAAATAATAACATGATATAGATGTTTTTATCTGTTATTTTCTTTCTTTTTTTTAATAAGCAATATAAAAGCTTATTCCCTAGTGGTTCAGATGGCAAAGAATCTGCCCACAAGGCAGGAGAACCCTGCAATGTGTGAGACCCAGGTTTGATCCCTGGGTAGGGATGATCTCCTGGAGAAGGAAATGACAACCCATTCCAGTATTCTTGCCTGGAGAATCCAATAAACAGTGGAGCCTGGTTGGCTACAGTCCATAAGAGCTCAAAATATCTATAATAATTACCTTTTTGAGTAAGATACTCAAAAGATTAAATAATTGTTTAATTTCATATAGTTATTGTCAAAGATAAGAGTACTATATATACACGTGTTGAACATATTAAGACAATATGAAATAATGACATCATACATAGCAATAATGCATTAAAATTCATGGTTAATTTCTATATTATTGGGAGAGTGTTAAATTTCCTTGGTGCTGTCTTACCACAGCAAAAATTTGAAGCAACGGACAGACCAGTATTACAGCTCTGTGTTACAGCTCAGTTTTGTTTGGCAAGCAAAGTAAAAGACTTCCTCTCGAGGCATGAGGGAAGGCCAACTCAAAAGACATGAAGAGAAGAGAAGTACCAGATCAATTTTGGCTCCTCTTTTTATATGTTTTTCCTCCTCCCCCTGAGCCTGCCTTATGTAAATTGGAATAGCTGGAAGGGCTGTTTGTTTTAACTGAGGTCCTCACTCCGGTCCTTAGACCTTCCTTTGTTTTATTTTCGTGGGCTTTTCCCTTCTCTGTCTTTTAGCCATCACCATTTTGGACTCCTTTTTCCTATTCTAACTACTTAACATATATAAATACAAACAACAGTAATAGTAATAATCCACCAACTAGTAAATTCAATTAAAACAGTAATAATTTTCATAAAAATAAAATAAATAAAAATATGTTTGTAGGCCCAGAGGTCTTAAGTTCAAGATATTAAGGACAGGCCCTGTAGTCATTACTGTATACACTGTAATTGGAGTGAATTTTCATTAAGACTAAATTTCCAAAATCTTCTGCTTGTATCAAATTCTGTTATCCAATACCAGATTTCTAATAAATAATACCTTAAGGAATTTACATAATTATTTTTATATAAATCAGGTCATGTTGAATAAATTAATTGTAGAAAGTACTTATTCCATTCATATACATTTCTGCTTGTATTATTCATGTGCTATACTGATTATATGAAGTCATTGAAGAGAGTTGGAAAGTGATAGAGGAAAACTAGGATTATTTTCAAAGTTCTGTCTTAGGACACTAGGAGGAATAATTTTTATTCATTGTTCAATTGCTAAGTCATGTATGACTTTTTGCAAGCCCATGAAATGCAGACAACCTTCTCTGTCCTTCACTATCTCCCAGAGTTTGCTCAAACTCATGTCCTTTGAGTCAGTGATGGCATCCTACCATTTCATCCTCTGTCACTCCCTTTTCTTCCTGTCCTCAATCTTTCCCAGCATCAGGGTTTTTTTTCAGTGAGTTGGCCCTTCACATCAGGTGGCCAAAGTTTTGGAGCTTCAGCTTCAGAATCAGGCCATTCAATGAATACTTAAGGTTCATTTCCTTTAGAACTGAATGGTTTGAGCTCCTTGCTCTTAAGGGACTCTTGGGAGTCTTTTCCAGCCTCATAGTTAAAAGCATTAATTTTTGGGCACTCAGCTTTATTTATGGTCCAACTCTCACATTCATATACGACTATTGGAAAAACCACAGCTTTGACTGTATGGACCTTTGTTGGCAAAGTGATGTCTCTGCCTTTAATATGCTGTCTAGGTTTCTCATAGCCTTTCTTCCAAGAGGCAAGGATCTTTTAATTTAATGGCTGCAGTCACCATCTACAGTGATTTTGGAGCTCAAGAAAATTAAATCTGTCACTGTTTCCAATGTTCCCCCATCTATTTGCCATGAAGTGATGGGACTGGATGCGATGATCTTTGTTGTTTGAATGTTGTTTTAAGTCAGCTTTTTCACTCTGTTCTTTCGCTTTCATCAGGAGGCTCTTTAGTTCCTATTTGTTTTCATCCATTAGAGTGGTATCATCTGCATATCTGAGGTTGTTGATATTTATCGGGGCACTCTTGATTCCAGCTTGTGGTTCATTCAGTGTGACATTTTGCATGATGTAGTATGCATATAAGTTAAATAAGCAGAGTGACAACACACAGCCTTAATGTACTCCTTGCCTCATTTTGAACTGGTCTGTTGTTCCATTGTCTGGTTGTAACTGTTGCTTCTTGTTCTGCATACAGGATTCTTAGGAGGAAAGAGAAGGTGGTCTGGTAAGAGGAATAATAGTTTTGCTAAAACTAGGAGAGAACAAAGAAGGAAAGGAAACATCATTTTATACTATATTTTCATAAGATCTAGCTCAAATATTTGGTCAATCACCCAATCATCTATGTATCATCTATTGATCTGTTTTTCCAGCTATCTAAGTCCACTGGGCATTCAGCATCTATATACTGTTTCTGCCAATGGATTTAGTTTTGTGTATCAATTCAGTTCAATTCAGTCGCTCAGTCATGTCCAACTCTTTGTGACCCCATGAATCACAGCACACCAGGCCTCCCTGTCCATCACCAACTTCTGGAGTTTACTCAAACTCATGTCTATCGAGTTGGTGATACCATCCAGCCATCTCATCCTCTGTTGTCCCCTTTTTCTCCTGCCCCTAATCCTTCCCAGCATCAGAGTCTTTTCCAATAAGTCAACTCTTCACATCAGGTGGCCAAAGTATTGGAGTTTCAGCTTTAGTATCAGTCCTTCCAATGAACACCCAGGACCGATCTCTTTCAGAATGGACTGGTTGGATCTCCTTGCAGTCCAAGGGACTTTCAAGAGTCTTCTCCAACACCACAGTTCAAAAGCATCCTTGATATTTACATTTTACAATATCAAGATTTTTTTTATCAATCATTGTATGGTTATTTTCAGTTCAGTTCAGTTCATTCGCTCAGTCATGTCCGACTCTTTATGACCCCATGAATTGCAGCACACCAGGCCTCCCTGTCCATCACCAACTTCTGGAGTTTACTCAAACTCATGTCTATCGAGTTGGTGATACCATCCAGCCATCTCATCCTCTGTTGTCCCCTTTTTCTCCTGCCCCTAATCCTTCCCAGCATCAGAGTCTTTTCCAATAAGTCAACTCTTCACATCAGGTGGCCAAAGTATTGGAGTTTCAGCTTTAGTATCAGTCCTTCCAATGAACACCCAGGACCGATCTCTTTCAGAATGGACTGGTTGGATCTCCTTGCAGTCCAAGGGACTTTCAAGAGTCTTCTCCAACACCACAGTTCAAAAGCATCCTTGATATTTACATTTTACAATATCAAGATTTTTTTTATCAATCATTGTATGGTTATTTTCAGTTCAGTTCAGTTCATTCGCTCAGTCATGTCCGACTCTTTATGACCCCATGAATTGCAGCACACCAGGCCTCCCTGTCCATCACCAACTCCTGGAGTTCACTCAGACTCATGTCCATCGAGTTGGTGATGCCATCCAGCCATCTCATCCTCAGTCATCCCCTTTCTCTCCTGCCCCCAATCCCTCCCAGCATCAGAGTCTTTTCCAATGAGTCAACACTTCTCATGAGGTGGCCAAAGTACTGGAGTTTCAGCTTTAGCATTATTCCTTCCAAAGAACACCCAAGACTGATCTCCTTTAGAATGGACTGTTTGGATCTCCTTGTAGTCCAAGGGACTCTCAAGAGTATTCTCCAACACCACAGTTCAAAAGCATCAATTTTTCGGCACTCAGCTTTCTTCACAGTTCAATTCTGACATCCATACATGACCACTAGAAAAAACATACCATTTAAAATGAGCCACTGTGATATTTCAAGCATTCTTTTTACATTTCCATGTAATTTTACTCATATACACATATTGTCCTTACATAAGGAATTCAAAAGTTTCAGGACTGCTGGAAGGTCTCCTCAAGTAAGCAGAAGTAATAAATTTCATTTTAGCTGAATTATAAAAACTCAGGATTTTTTTATTTTTTGGAAGTAGTCTATGTTGAATACCATTAATACTCTACATAAAGCAAACTGCTTATTTTCTTCAAGATGATTCATTTTATATAGTTTATAGAAAATTGTGCTCTTTTTATTTATCACAAACCTATTTATAAATTTTGAATAAAATTAAATCTTATCAGTTCAGTTTAGTTCAGTTCAGTCACTCAGTCGTGTCCAACTTTTTGCCATCACATGAACTGCATGAATAATCAGTGCCTAAGGGTAAGGGTTTCAGTAATTCCAAGGTTGACTTTCTATTGTAAAATGAATGGTGACATTAGATATAAAAGTAAAATCAAGGAACTTAAAATGTTAATAATCTATTTCTAGGCTTTACTGATATTACTAATTTTAATTTTCTAATGGATTTAAAAATACTTTATGAGGAGTAAGGGATCTTACAAAATACTTACAAAATATTTTGCAGACAATTTGGGATGGGATAATATGTTTAGTGACTTTCATACCCACTCTTTGTACAACATGGGTTACAAGATACTTTTTTATAAACAATAATACTTGTGGGATTGATTAAATTAGATGTTATATATTGACTGTCTACCAGCATTGCAAGTAGAAAATAAAATAATTTCAATTAACAGTAGATAACTGCTGCTTTGACAATATTTATGTTTCCTTATGTATTAGATTAATTCATGGGTAATACTTTCTCATCTAATAGTTCCTGTTATTTCTGGAATAAAGTCTTTCGTTCAGTTCAGTTCAGTTGCTCAGTCGTGTCTGACTCTTTGTGATGCCATGAACCGTAGCACGCCAGGCCTCCTTGTCCATCACCAACTCCTGGAGTCTACCCAAACCCATGTCCATTGAGTTGGTGATGCCATACAACTATCTCATCCTCTGTTCTCCCCTGCTCCTCCTCCCCTCAATCTTTCCCAGCATCAGGGTCTTTTCAAATGAGTCAGCTCTCCGGATCAGGTGGCCAAAATATTGGAGTTTCAGCTTCAACATCAGTCCTTCCAATTTACACCCAGGACAGATCTCCTTCAGGATGGACTGGTTGGATCTCCTTGCAGTCCAAGGGACTCTCAAGAGTCTTCCCCAATACCACAGTTCAAAATCATAAATTCTTCGGTGCTCGGCTTTCTTTATAGAGTCTTTAACAGTGCATTTTTTAATATTAGTATAGCTTTTGTTGTTGTTGTTTGTTTTTTCTAATGTCTATTTTAGGACCCCAGTTTCTCCATGGGCCTCAATATAAAAGTTTCTGCCTATCATTAATGCCTACTAAATTATTTTCTCTTTCACGATGTCTCTCTGCGGGGGTCTAGCCTCCGCAGGGTACAGGGATACCCTCGGGATGGGCAACGTCGGCGTAGTGGAGAAAGAAGTGGAGAAAAAAGTGGAGAGAGAAGTGAAGAAAGAAATGGACACTCAGACTCAGGCCTTGGATGCAGGCTCAGGAAAGAATGCCAGTTTTATTTTTGCAAGGTATCAGATTATATAGGTTAGGTTTGTGCATCAGGTCATGGAACAATAATCATTACAAATGAGGGATTAGTACATAACAATGTGGTCAAAATGGTCAGTACGTTCTCACAGGGGAGGTTTCCATGAAAAATCACCGTCAAAAAGGTCAGTATGTTCTCACAGGGGATGTTTATCTCTCCTTATGTTTTCAATAAATTGGTCATCATTTTTTTTGTTACCAATTTTGTATGTACAACAAAAATAAACTTATGTTACTTTTCAAGCATTTCTCTGCAAGCTCATGTTTCTTATGGACTGTGAGATTATGAAATATTGTATGAAAAGTATTCAGTAAGCTTTGACATAATGGCTATGATATCACTTCCCTAACTTTCTCAATAATTTGTGCTTAATGTTCTGAGTTTGAATCTGCCTGCTTGTTTTTGGTTTATCAGAGACAAATACCTTATAAATATATATTATATTCTACTGCCACAATTGTATATTTTGAACTCTCTACATAACATTTCCAACTATACATTCTATTTTCAGATAAAATTTAACATAAAAATTATTTAATAAAATTTTATGTATTTTACATCTTCTGTGTACTGCTTGTAGAATGTAACTGGATATACACGTTATTCAGCCTCAGGTATTTGCTGTCCAGCTGTCCAGATCATTCAACAGATTTCTTCATTTTAGGCTTTATTTGAATTCTTAGAATTCAAGTACACATTAACCACATGAAGGAAATCTGCTTCAAGTTACTTTCTACAGGTCCACAAGAAAAATTAAGTCCTCTGAAAATTAACTTGATAAGTTGAGAATTATTTAAGAGAATGACTATAAAATTTGAGTTGAATCTTTTCTTCACTAGAAGCAATGTTCCATAATTTTTCTGACCCTGTATTTACTTATCTGTAAAAATGTAATAATAATACCTATCTTATAGGACTGACTTATGAGTGGAATAAACATATTCTATGTAAAATATTACTGAAGAAGATACTTACAAGTAATATTTATTTTTTTAAATTTTACTATTGAAATTATTTTATGATTTTTGGCATTAATATCCTGAAAAGATAGCCATTATTTTTCCCTCCATTATATTATTTGACATGACTGTCTTGGAAGTTCCCTAGTTTGAGTAGTTCCACTTTATTTTTGCTTTTGTTGCCCAAGCTTTTGATATTATATCCAAAAAAGCATTGCCAAAGCCAATGTCAAGGTGTTTTTCCCTTTGTTTTCTTCTTGGAGATGTATGGTTTCAAGTTTTAAATTATTTTATTGAATTTTGTCTATAGTGCAGCATGCTGTGCCATGCCATCCTTAGTTGCTCAGTAGTGTTGGACTCTGAGACCCCATAGACTGTAGCTCACCAGGTTCCTCTGTCCGTGAAATCTCCAAGCAAGAATACTGGAGTGGATTGCTATGCCCTTCTCTAGGGGATCTTCTCAACCGAATGATCAAACCAAGTATCCTTCATTGCAGGAAGATTCTTTACCAGCTGAGAGACAGGGAAGCCCACAGTGTGGTATAAATGTCCAATTTTATTCTTTTACATATTATATTGAAGAAGAAAAAAAAAAACTACTATTCTTCATTCTTCTCCTCCTGTATTTTTCTATCCTGTGTGTCTCCTCTAATTTCCTAAAGAACACTTCACTTCTGAGACTTCTTTGCCACTGAATGTGTGGGAATTTTTCCCCATTACAAGCAGTTCTCTGCAATACCAGCTGGATGCCGTATAACTTAACTCATTTCTAAAATTCACCTGAAAACAGTGTCCAATTCCACATTAAAGACTCAGTCCAGCAAGATTGCTTTCCCACTCCCCAATTCAGATGTAAAGTGAAAGTGGTAGGTACCCAGGTTACCCACAACTCTGACTTGGCTGTAAATTAAAGGCTCCCATGAGCCCTTCCTCATATTTGATTAATTTGTTAGAGAGGCTAGCAGAACTAAGAAAAAACATATTTATTTTTTAAAGAAAATGATATAGGACAAAGAAAAATAGTCAGATGAAGAGACAGAGTTAAATGTGGAAGGGTCCCAAGTGTAGGACTTTCTGTTCCTGTGGAGTTAATGTGCATCACCTCCTTGGTACATAAATGTGCTTGGGAACCTGAAAACTCTCTGAACCCAATACTATTGGGATTCTTATAATGGCCTCATCACATAGGCATAATCAAACATTAATTCCTTTTCCAGCCCTTCTCAAGAGAATGAGGAGCAGGGCTGAAAATTTCAAACTTCTAATCAGAGCTTCCCTGATAGCTCTAGGCTGGATGAAGTATAAGCTGGAATCAAGATTGCTGGGAGAAATATCAATAACCTCAGATATGCAGATGACACAACCCTTATGGCAGAAAGTGAAGAGGAACTAAACAGCCTCTTGATGAAAGTGAAAGGGGAGACTGAAAAAGTTGGCTTAAAACTCAGTGTTCAGAAAACCAAGATCATGGCATCTGGTCCCATCACTTCATGGCAAATGGATAGTGAAACAGTGGAACCAGTGACAGACTTTGTTTTCTTGGGCTTCAAAATCACTGCAGATAATGACTATAGCCATGAAATTCCAAGATGCTTGCTCCTTGGAAGAAAAGTTAAGACCAATTTAGACAGAATATTAGAAAACAGAGACATTACTTTTCTGACGGTCTGTCTAGTCAAAGCTATGGTTTTTCCAGTAGTCATGTAGGGATATGAAAGTTGGACTATAAAGAAACCTGAGGGCAGAAGACCTGATGCTTTTGAACTGCGGTGTTGGAGAAGACTCTTGAGAGTCCCTTGGACTGCTAGGAGATCCAACCAGTCAATCCTTAAGAAAATAAGTGCTGAATATTCGTTGGAAGGATTGATGCTGAAGATGAACCTCCAATTATTTGGCCACCTGATGCAAAGAACTGACTTATTTGAAAAGACCCTGATGTTGGGAAAGATTGAAGGCAGGAGGAGAAGTGGCCAACCGATGATGAGATGGTGGGATGGCATCACTGACTCAGTGGACATAGGTTTTAGCAAGCTCCAGGACTTGATGATGGACAGCGAAGCCTGGTGTGCTGTAGTCCATTAGTTTGCAATGAGTCAGACATGACTAAGTGAAAGAACTGACTGAATCATAGTTTGTTCTTTCTGGTTGACCAGCACTTATTCAGAAGCCATCCAGAAACCCATCTGACAATTGCTTCATTAGAAAGAAAATCATTCCTATCATCCAGGAGATTTACAAGTGTTTCAGGAGACCTGTGTCAGGAACTGGGGTCAAAGACCAAATATTAGAACTAAAGACATTCCTAATGCTCTTATTGTCCAGAGAATTACAAAGTTTCACAATCTGAGTACAGGTACTATGGGCAGAGACCAATATATATTTTTTTCATATATATGAATACCCAGTCCTCCACACCATTTGTTTAATTGTACTTACACCATCAGGTGTGTTCTTGATACCCTTTATGAAAATTAATTGACCATATATTCTTGAGTCTATTTCCAGGCTCAAAATGCTGTTTCATTGTCCTATGTCTTTGTTTCAATGACAGTACCATTGTTTTTATTATTATACCTTTGAACAATAATTTGAAATCAGACTGAAGTGAATCTAGCTTTGTTCTTTCTTAAATTTGCTTTAATTATTCAGAGTCTTTTGTGATTCCATATGAATTTTATGATTATTTTTTTCTTGTGAAACAAATGTTGAGGTTTGGTTAAGGACTGCATTGAATCTGTGTATCACTTAGAATTACATGAATATTTTAGCAATATTAATCCTTTCAATTCATGAAGGCAAAATATATTTCCATCTACTGGTGTCTTCTTCAGTTGCTTTCACAAGTATCTTACAGTTTTTAGTGTAAATGTATTTTCATTTATTGGTTAATTTTACCCTTAGTTATTTTACTCTTTTTACTACTATTATAAACTGAATGGTTTTCTTGATTTAATTGTGATAGAGATCATTGAGTCATGTGTGAACTGGAAAGATTAGATAACTATAGCCTATGAGGAATCAGATATAAAATTTAATTAGATAAGTTCTGTAATATCTTGATAAATAAATGTTTTACATCCATTCCTTTTAAATGATTTAAAACTTATTTTGCAATATTTCAGACATATTTTTTAAATTTTAAAATATTTTTATTATGAAATAAAGAAGTAATTACAGGAAACAATTAATTTGAATTAACTTTCTAATATGTTACTTTGCCTTAGCACTCATCTCACATGCTAGTAAAGTAACACTCAAAATTCTTCAAGCCAGGTTTCACAATATGTGAACCGTGGACTTTCTGATGTTTATGCTGGTTTTAGGAAAGGCAGAGGAACCAGAGATCAAATTGCCAACATCTGCTGGATAATGGAAAAACCAAGAGAATTCCAGAAAAACATCTATTTCTGCTTTATTGCCTATGCCAAAGCCTTTGACTTTGTGGGTCAAAATAAACTGTGGAAAATTCTGAAAGAGATGGGCATATCAGATCATCTGACCTGCCTCTTGAGAAACCCATATGCAGGTCAGGAAGCAGCATTTACAGCTGGACGTGGAACAACAGACTGGTTCCATAGGAAAAGGAGTATGTCAAGGCTGTATATTGTCACCCTGCTTATTTAACTTATATGCAGAGTACATAATGAAAAATGCTGGACTGGAAGAAGCACAAGCTGGAATCAAGATTGCAGGAAGA
>SJYX01010617.1:0-10109 GCA_006410675.1 Oreotragus oreotragus
GCTAGGCTTCAGCAATATGTGAACCGTGAACTTCCTGATGTTCAAGCTGGTTTTAGAAAAGGCAGAGGTTGGTCATAACTTTCCTTCCAAGGAGTAAGCGTCTTTTAATTTCACAACTGCAGTCACCATCTGCAGTGATTTTGGAGCTCCCATAATATAGTTTATCACTGTTTCCACAGTTTCTCCAACTATGTGTCATGAAGTGATGGGGCCAGAGCCATGGTCTTAGTTTTCTGAATGTTGAGCCTTAAGCCAACTTTTTCACTCTCCTCTTTCACTTTCATCAAGAGGCTTTTTAGTTTCTCTTCACTTTCTGCCATAGGGGTGTTGTCATCTGCATATATAGTTTATCACTGTTTCCACAGTTTCTCCAACTATGTGTCATGAAGTGATGGGGCCAGAGCCATGGTCTTAGTTTTCTGAATGTTGAGCCTTAAGCCAACTTTTTCACTCTCCTCTTTCACTTTCATCAAGAGGCTTTTTAGTTTCTCTTCACTTTCTGCCATAGGGGTGTTGTCATCTGCATATCTGAGGTTATTGATATTTTTCTCAGCAATCTTGATTCCAGCTTGTGCTTCTTCCAGACCATGTTTCTCATGATGTACTCTGCATATAAGTTAAATAAGCAGTGTGACAGTATACAGCCTTGACGTACTCCTTTCCCAGTTTGGAACTAGTCTGTTGTTCCATGTCCAGTTCTAACTGTTGCTTCCTGACCTGCATACAGGTTTCTCAAGAGGCAGGTCAGGTGGTCTGGTATGCCCATCTCTTTCAGAATTTTCCACAGTTTATAATGTTCCACACAGTCAAAGGCTTTGGCATAGTCAAAAGCAGAAATAGATATTTTTTTCTGGAATTCTCATGTTCTTTCAATGATCCAGTGTATGTTGGCAATTTGATCTCTGTTTCCTCTGCCTTTTCTAAAACCAACTTGAACATCTGGGAGTTTATGGTTCATGTATTGCTAAAGCCTAGCTTGGAGAATTTTGAGCATTACTTTGTTTAAAATCATCTCATGTGAGATAAGTGCAATTGTGCAGTAGTTTGAGTCTTTTTTATGCATTGGAACAAAAACTGACCATTTCCAGTCCTGTGGCCATTGCTGAGTTTACCAAATTTGCTAGCATACTGAGTCCATTACTTTCACAGCATCATCTTCTAGGATTTGAGATAGCTCAACTGGAATTCCATCACCTCCTCTAGCTTTGTTCATAGTGACGCTTCCTAAAGCCCACTTGACTTCAAATTCTAGGATGTCTGGCTCTAGGTGAGTGATAACACCATCGTGATTATCTGGGCGTGAAGATCTTTTTTGTACAGTTCTTCTGGGTATTCTTGCCACCTCTTCTTAATATCTTCTATTTCTGTTAGGTCCATACCATTTCTGTCCTTGATTGAGCCCATATTTGCATGAAGTACCATATTATAATGCATATGTATGGGATCTAGAAAAATGGTACTGATGAATTTATTTACAGAGCAAAAATAGAGAAACAGACATAGAGAACAAACTTATGGACTTTGGGAGCGGTGAGGAGAGGGTGAGATGTATGGAAAGAGTAACATGGAAACTTACATTACCATATGTAAAATAGATGGCAATGGGAATTTGCTGTATGGCTCAGTAAACTCAAACAGGGGTTCTGTATCATCCTAGAGGAATGGGATGGGGAGGGAGAGGGGAAGGAGTTTCAAACGGGAGGACATGTATACTTATGGCTGATTCATGTTTAGGTTTGACAGAAAACAGCAAAATTCTGTAAAGCAATTATCTTTCAATAAAAAGTAAATAAACTTTAAAAAAAATTTTCAGTTTGGAAATCAATTCAGTTCAGTCGCTCCATCGTGTGTTGGGAGCTGCATTAGGCATTACTGACAAAATAGAGGCACGGCCCTAAACCCCCTCCCTTTGTTCCATAGGCATGGACAGGAATGAAGGAGTTAGGCTTTGTGATTCTGACTTGTGTTTTCCTTTCCTCGACTGAGTTGACTAAAGAGAATATTAAGGTGCTTATTGTTTTTGAGAGGAGCAGGAGAAGGCATAAAGCCTTCTGCAGCTGTGCTCAAAGAATAATTCATAAAGTTAATCACTGACATTTGTTCAGGGACTTTTACAAAAGAGTGTTCCAGGGTGAGCACACAGGCCGCAGCTTGAGACCATGGGAGGGATTCCTATCTGAAGCCTATTTGTGAGAAAAGTGTTTATGGCAAAGGAGTTTGCTGAATTTAGGGCTTAGGGATAATTAAAATAGCTAGAAGCTAAGGATTTAAGGACTGCTATAATGTTACAATATTCTACTATAGCTTATAGAAATTAGGGACTTTAGAGATATTATTAGCTAGAAGCCCTTTCTGAGAAATAGTGAGCTTAGGATACTAGGGGCAAACAGGACTTAGAAAGATAAGAAATAAACTGAGGAATGTGGTGTGCAGCCCAGACATTAGCATGAGTTACAGTGTATTCACAAGGACACATGAGAAGTAGATAAGAGAATTGCTGAGGAAGGAACTCCTTTTGAGGGGCAACAATGATTTTTTGGAGAAAAGTAAATCTGGGTCAATGGGAACTAAAAATATCTAACCTCTGACCTAATGCTTTTGTAAAAGTATAAAAGAGAATAATAAGCTTGAAATAAACAGGCAGTCCAAGAAAACTGAAAGGCTGCCTCAGTTTCTCTCGCCGACACCGCCCACCCCTTCAGGTTGAATCCCTGCCTGCTGGAGCTGGACTCTGGTACCCTACCACCTCTGGTCCAGTCTGCACGTGGGTGCTGGTATCTGTGTTCTTTAATATTCTCTTTTAGAAACACCTTTAAAACCTCCCCAGACTTTAATCAGTCTACAGGTTGGCCCCAACTTCTTTTCCTTTATATCCCACAGCCTCCTTACAGGACCTGCCCTGCAGACCGCGGGTGAGCATACTGTGTCTTTTCCCCACTGCCCCAGCACAGGCAAACACCTGTGTGCCAAGCACTCTGATAGGATCTTAGGTACACAGTTCTTGGTTCAAAATTTTATACTCAGTGCCCAGGCAGACCCGGACACATTACCTCTCCTTAGCCTCTGCATTTCTAATCCCAAATTGGTTTCCAACTCTTGCCCTTGGTGAAGCTTTCCATAACCAGTCAAAGCAGCAGTGAATCTGCCTTCCTCTGAATGGGACCTACACTGACTGTACCAGATATCTGTCTTTAAGATTTGATCTTCTTCTCATGTGCCTGAATCTCAGCCTACTTCTGGGTTATGGAATCTATAAGTAAAGTCTGTTTCAGTTTATCTTTGATTACTAAACTCTACTTTTTAAAGGAAAGATTGATTAATCTATAAAAATATATTAAATTTCATAAATTTTAGCCTTGGACTATCATACTTTTTAATAAAATATATTGCATTGTGACCTGAGACCACATGTATTAAAGTATAAAAAATTCGATGGGTGCATAAATATATCATATGGCTGTTTCTCTGGACTTTTTTTTTTTAGAAACCTAGATACCAAATCTTTTATTTTTTAAATTGATTAATAGTAATATGGTTGTACCTTCTTTTTCATTAGTTATTGCACAAGAAGAAAGCCTTTTGAATATAAGCTAAGCCTTTAAAAGACACTAATAAAATATCTTGAACTTTGAGTTATGGGAGTTGTTAAAAATATCATAAAAGATAAATGATATAAACGGACTGAGTCCTGCCTGAGGTGGGAACCCTGTGCTAGTCCTGGCTCAAGTCACTAAATGGGGTCACCCTGATTTAGTCAGAAGCACAGTGAGCCTCAGTCTCTTCACATGTCAGATGAGGCCATCGACATCGTTGCAGACATGGTGGGGTTTTGACCGCTGAAGACCTGTGGGCACCTCTCTCCATGTTATGTTAGCTTGAATTGCATCCATCTATTTGTGTATATACAGGTATTCCTGGGAGATGTTGTGGGCTCGATTCCAGACCACCATGATGAAGCAAAGAATGCAACAAAGCAAACATCGCAATAAAGTAAATACTGGGATAAAGCAAGTCAAAATTTTTTGATTTCCCACTGCATATAAAAGTTTACACTATTCTGTAGTCTGTTAAGTATATAATAGCATTATTTCATATAAACAATGTGTATAACTTCATTTAAAACTATTTTATTGCTAAAAAATACTAACCATCACCTGAAAGTCAGAAAGTCATCTGACTTTCATTATCAGAAAGTTAGCATCTTTTTGCTGATGAAAGGTGGTTGCTTTTGACAGGGTGGTGGTTTCTGTGGCAGTTTCTTAAAATAACCCAACAATGGAGTTTGCCACATCCCTTGACTCTTCCTTTCACTTGAATACTTAAGAGGCCCTTGTAGGGTTATTAATTAGCCTAGTTTCAATATTGTGGTAAGTATCTCAGGAAATAGGGAGACCCAGGGCAAAGGAGCAGGATGGGGAACAGCTGGTCAATGGAGCAGTCAGAACATATACAATATGTATTATTTGTTCTTATGTAGGTGCAGTTCATGGCACCCCAAAACAATTACAATAATAATGTCAAAGATCGCTGATCCCAGATTGCTGTAACAAATATAACAACAGTGAAAAAGTTTGAAATGTTGTGAGAATTAGCAAAATGTGACCCAGAGACATGAAGTACCAAATGCTGTTTTGGAAAAATGGTACCAATAAACTTGCCCGATACAGGATTCCCCCAGACCTTCAATTTGTTTAAAAAAAAAAAAAAAAAAAGGCAGTATCTGCAAAGTGCAGTAAATGGAGTGCAGTAAAATAAGGTCACTTGTACTGTGTTAGTGTACTAGGACTTCCCTACAAAATACCAGACTGGGAGGGTTGAACACTAGCGTTTATTTTCTCACAGTTCTGTAGCCTGTGAGATCCAAGGTCAGGGTGTCAGCAGATTTGGTTTCTTCTGGGGCCTCTCTCCTTGCTCTGCAGACCTCACCTTGTCACTGTGTCCTCACATGGTCCTTCCTCTGTGTGTGAACATCCCCAAGGTCTTTCCGTATCCATGTTTCCTCTTTTTTTAAGGACACCGATCAGATTGGACTAGGGCCCACTCTAACAATGTCATTTTAACTTTATCATCTCTTTAGA
Source organism: Oreotragus oreotragus (assembly GCA_006410675.1). Lineage (NCBI taxonomy): Eukaryota > Metazoa > Chordata > Mammalia > Artiodactyla > Bovidae > Oreotragus > Oreotragus oreotragus. The sequence goes on from SJYX01010617.1 coordinate 5,079, forward strand.
GGCCTGTTTCCAAATAGAGTCACATTCTGAGGTATCAGGAATTAGAGCTTCTACAGATGAATTTTGAGGAGACACAGTTCAGCCCATGATATCTATTTAAAATAGCATTCATTTGTTTTAAATTACTTAGAGACTAGTACAAAGAGAAAACCAAAAATAGCCTTCCTTGTTAATGCCTGTTATTTAAAAGCAGTGAGGTGGTAGGTACAGGAAAAGATAACTCAGACTGTACTGAGATTGTGAAAGGAAGAATGACACCCTCCTTGCCCCCTCCTCCTACTATAAGGCAGCTTCTTTAAAAACATTTACACCAATACGTGTTTACTATACGGAGTCCAGGAGCATTTTTTTCTCGGGCCCTAATGTATCATCCAGAGTACATATTATATCTACACATGCTCTGAATTCGCCTTCTTTTAAATGGCTATCCAGTATTTCATTGTGTGCGTACCAGATTTTAATTTAACTAGTCATTTATTAATAGGCGCTCAGGTTGTTTCCAACCTCCCCAGCCACCACGCCCCGCCGCCCCCCCACCCCCCGCACCTTTATAAACAATGGAGTTCTTTTAAATACCCATCTTGGAAAGAATAGTAACAGGTCACCTAATAAAAATAACTGGCACCTGATTTTGGTGACAACAGCCAGTGTTGATCACCTTCCTGTTTCTTGGTTCTTATTGGGATTGCTGTTGTGAAAGGTGCGTGTCTTTCTCACCCTCCAGTCCCTGACCCTGTGTTAGTATCTCTTCTTCCTGCATAATGTGAAGGGAGGACCTTAGGTCATCTTTGTCCAGTGGTCCTTCCTCCTCAGGGGGAAAGGCTCTCCCAACTCAACAGCCATAGGCTATTTCTAGTTAAGCAAAACCATTTTTCTTGCAAGAATTGCTGTTTCCGTATTCACAATGACACATGAATCCTTTCTGGCTGCTCCGACCCTTTGGACAGGGGCCAGGTTTCTAATGGAATGTGAACAGCCTTACTGCTAATCAAGATTTACAGCTGAGACCAGGATGCCCAGCCGCTCATTGGATTTGCAGACCCTCCAAGCTAACAGCAGCAGCTCCAAGATTAAGCGCAGAGCAGGGGCCCCAGCCTTGTTCTCTAGGCCCTCTCTCTGTCCCCAGACCCAGCTTCTTAGCCACAGGTATCATCTGGTGTTATTTTATAAGCTGTGCCACCATGCAGATGTTCTTTTCTGAAGAATTACTTTCATTTCTAACTCATTTCAGGAAATGAGGCAGTCTATCAGAGGTGTTCTTCATTTCCAGACCTCCAGAGAGTTCATTTTCTCCTGGGATTTCTAACCACATGTGGGCAGTGCTTTATTTACCCAGATGTGGGAAATAACAGTAATGAACAGCCTTCATCTGAAGCAGCCCTTACATCCCTGAAGAATTTCATGTGAGGTCCCAGAGGTAGCTTATGCTCTTATTAATGTAAATATTTCTGAGACTTTGGTTTCATGACGCTTGTAGACATGCTGTGTGTATGAGCTTGGTGCAGGCAAAATATAATTTACTAACTGATTTAAAAGGTAGTCTGGAGTGTTTCTAATTACTGTTTGTTTAGTTCAGCATTGCCTAATAAGTGGATTTAAGTAACCTTGGGGGTAGGGAATGTAATGTTCATATTACAGTCAACCATGCAAATCAGATTCAGAGTATTGCAGGGAATACACCATGGAGTCATTTTATAGACGCAGTTCATGGAAATTTGAATTTAGAACTGAGAGCATTTTGGGATGGACGTTTTCTACCCGTCATGCATCAACATGAATTATACACATATCCAAAAATCAACCTTACTGTGGCGTACAACTCTGTATAAAATCTATGGGTAGCTTTTGCCACTCAGTTCTTTTTTTAATTTGACACAAAATTCTCATTCTTATGGGAGAAATGGGCTTTTCTTTCCCTCCCTTTCCCATCTTTCATTGGCCATATCGGAAACTGAAGTTGTGAGAGGGCCTAGAACAGTGGTTCTCAACCTGAGCTGCACCAGGGAATCTCCCTGGGAATCTTCAAAAATCCTGATGCCAGGGCCCCACCCCAGAGAGTCTTGCTCAATTTCTGGGGATGCAGGCTACACTGGGAAGATGTGATGGCGCACTAAGGGTTGAGAACCGCAGGCTTGAGGGCTCATCTCACCCAGTGGTTCTCAGCGCAGAATGCAGGCAAGCATCACCTGGAAAGCTGCTGCCAAAAACGAACAAACAAACTGCTGCCCCGCCGATTAAAACCGCATGTTGTGGGGGACCCAGGGTCCAGGATTTTTAGAAAGCTCCCAGACGATTTCTGATGCACCGCAAGGGTTAACGTCAACTGACACAATCTAACCATTCCATATCATAGATGAGGAAAACGAAGTGGAAAGGTCAGATGGCTTGCTCAAGGTCGGATCCTGGTTGTTGTGCAAGCAGGTCTGGAATTCAGGTCTGACGCCTTTGACTGGTTTGTCTGCTGCCTAGCCTGGCCCAGGTATATGTGTTTGTTGTATTTATTGATGCCTCCTCATCCTCTAGGTAATGTTCCTGCCTCCAAGAGGCCTTTAATGGCTCCTCCCACGCTCCCATCCAGCCTGGGTAAGATGTCCATCCTTTACATTTAACAGCACTCTCCTTACCATTCCCCTCAGACTGTCCGCTCTAGAAGGACAAGATCCATGTCTTTCCTGTCCTTTTGGTAATTTGCTGGCATAGGATGAAGAAGTGCACGCTCAGTAGTCCTCACACGCCAGCAAGTTGACGAAAGGACAAGAAAGACAGCGGCCTTGTCCTTCTAAAGCTGACAGTCTGAGGGCTATATTTGGTGAACTGAAATTCCCTAACTCTTTATTTGCCAGTTAGCCCTCATGAGTTGTTAGAGCAAATGTTATTGTTTCCTCTCCAACCGCCTACTCTGCTGTGGGTCAGGATCTCAAACACAAAGACTGCCCACCTTTGCCTTGCAAGAGAGAGAGTTGGGAGGGGGAAACTTTATCAAGGAGATTTTGATGACAAAGTAATGAAAGCAAGATTTCTATGACTTTACCTGTTGCTCAGGGTAAAGCGTGTGTATAACACCTAGGGTCTTCCAAATAACATACTTACAAGTGTGTGTGGTGGTGGTGGTGTAGTTGCTAAGTCATGTCCGACTCTTGCAACCCCCATGGACTAGGAACCTACCAGGCTTCTCTGTCCATGGGATTCTCCAGGCAAGAATACTGGAGTGGGTTGCCATTTCCTTCTCCAGGGGATCTTCCCAACCCAGGAATCGAACCCGGGTCTCCTGCACTGCAGGCAGATTCTTTACTGACTGAGCTACAAGGGAAGCCCTACACACAAGTGTGTGTAGCATCAGTGAAAGGGAGCACCTAGCGTTACCTTAAGACAAATTGAAAATAATACTCTTTTATAAATTTTTTTTAAAATTTCCTTTATCATGTTGTGTATGTAACTGTTTAACCACATCCACTAGCATAGCTGAATTAGATCCTTTGGCTTCTCTGGGTTAGTATTTTAAAGTCTGTTCAACTGATTAAAAGACTACTGGGGAGATCAAGATGGCAGCATAGGAGGATACAAAACTCACTCCTCACATAACCCTAGAAAAAAATTATATCCAGAAATAGAATAATTCTCACAAAAAACCCACCAGACACTTGGGGAAGATCTCTTAAATGGACAGAGCTGCTCAAGAAAGATCCCCGTGGAACTGAGTAGGACTGAAAATAATGAGACCAGCTCCCCTGGCAGGGATCTATAAAGGAGAGAGTGTCTGCACAGGCAGGTTGCTTTGTGAAACTCCTGTGTCTGCTGGGACGCCTGCCAGGACAGATAGGGAGCTGGAGGGGCCTGGACTCTGCTCGTGAGGAACATGCACATGCTGGCTTGCTAGCAGTTGGGACAGAGTGAGTCCAGCACTGACACTGAGGACTGCCACCTCGGTGCATTTCCAAGCCTGAAATGCATACTAGGTGGGGCAGCTAGTATGTGCTAAAGTCCTAAAACTCCAGCGAAGGGACCCTGGGAGAAGACTTGATCTAGCTTCATGGTGACAGCCTGGAGGCCTTGAAGTGTGGTCCATTGTAGGGCAGGATATGGGTCCACCAGGAGAGTGCCATTGTTATTGAAAGCTACATCATAGCAGGGCTCGGCTCTGGTGATTTATGATTTTGTGAGCATGTACAGGGTGGGGTTAGGGCTGACATCTGAGCATATTAGCCATCCAAGAGTGGGGGCAGTTTGGAACAGCAGTGGACTTTGTTCATGCACATGTGACATGGCTGATGGCGTCACAGAATCACATGTCCTCAGTGGACAGTCCCAGGCAGGAGTGTGTAGCAGTTTCCTCCTGAGTAGGAGTGTTTCACCCACCTCACACCAAAGCTTGGAGCTGGATCTGGGGTGGACAGGACTAGGAAGAGACCTGACACAGCGGCAGCGTAGGTCCCAGGCCACAGTTCAGTCACCTTAGTTTTTGCAGCCACAGTGCTCTGGCCGCTCCACCAGCTTAGCACTAGGTCTGAGATGAATATACCAGAGAACGGAGTGTGACCTTGGGCTAATTTGGGCAAAATCTTGGATACCTGCATGGGAAGCACATAGGTTCACTGTGACCACATTAGTCTCACTTGCTTCAGAGCTCACCTCCTTAGGGGCAAATTATATATTTAAGGACAGTGGAGCTTTATTGAACCTGACCCTCAGGATTTCTGCTCCAACAGCTGTGGAGCAGACCTCACAACTGAGAGGGCTGTGCAGCTGCGGAGCAAAGAGGAGGCACTGCCCAACAGCCCGTGCAGGAACTGGACACCAGAATGTCAGTCACACCCCCTGTCAAGGGGATAATGCCCAGCACACTCTGAGGAAAGATGTGGCAGGCATTTCTACCAGAAATAGCCCCAGCATCAAAAATATTGGACACCCTACATCCCTCAGTCATGTCTGATTCTTTGCAACCCCACGGACTATAGCCTGCCAGGCTCCTCTGTCTATGGTATTTTCCTGGCAAGAATACTGAAGCTGGTTGCCATTTTCTTCTCCAGGGGA
>SJYX01010618.1:0-13164 GCA_006410675.1 Oreotragus oreotragus
GCCAGCAAACCAACAGACAAGGCTCTCTGTTCCTAGCCAGCAAAGAACAGCTTCTTTTAAACAATCCCAAGGCCAGACTTCCATTTACATGAGACCAAGTCATTTTATCTGCTATAACACCACTGTGTCCAGAATACTGAGCAAGTGTTTTTTATGAATCTTAATACAGTTTTTTTTTGTTTTTTCCTTTCTGGGCTCAAGACCCTGGGTTGTTCTTTGAAAACATGATAAGAGAGAGACTGAGCTGGATTAAAATCTGGGTTCCATTATTTATAAATATGTGACCTTGGACAAGTCACTGAATCTCTCCAAACCTGTTATTCTTGTGCTAAAATAGGGATAATTAACACCACCTTAAAAGGTGGCTGTTACTACCAAGGATAATTAGATAAGATCTGCAAAAGCACTGGCACAGTGCCTGGCATGTTGTAGACAATAATTTTGGAGGGAGGAGGGAGCTGATTCTGTTTCTTCGTGTTCATATGTTCATTACTGACCTTAGATCCTGCCTCTCCACACTCCTCAACTCATCTTTCAAAGATACGAAATCATGCATGTTTGCATGAAATTATTTCAAACCATCTCCTATTGGCCATTTAACATGAAACCTACCTGAATTTTTTCATTGGAGATTGTTTTTCTTGAGCAGTGGCCAGATGACCAGAATAATAGACTGGAAAAAACATAATGTTCCAGTTTGTTGAAAACCAAGTCATGAAAAATGGACAGTAGAAGTTCTTATACGTGATTTTCACAATCTGTGTGGTTCCAACCCAAGATGATGACACTGACAAGATGATCAAAAGTCCCCAGACAGCTTTCAGAACCACGGACGTGCAGGATAGGCAGCGAGCCTTGATTCTGTTTTCTTGGCCGCTGTTCTCAGGATGAGTCTGTGCTCCATCATCCCCTGCAAACAAGAAAGGAATAAAAATGTGTGGAAATCAAGTTATAAGACAGAAATCAAAGAGACAGAATCACCAGTGTTTTGTTTTCCCTACTATCATTTGAAGAGACAAGTAACACTGGCTCATTTTCTGTCTGGAATCTGCTCTATAAGGTACACTGTGTATCTGGGACCCTTATCCAGGCCGTGATGCTGCTGATGGACTCGGTGGATGCTCTCTGTTCGCGGGGGAACCCTACCCACCTCCTTGTGAGAGCATTTCCACTTCAAAGGCTTTGGGCTCGGCCACATGATGTGTCTAATCAAACGTGAACAGACGGTATGTTCACCATCTGTGGTGTGGTGTGCCACCTCTCAGCAGAAGCTTTAAGAGGCTTCACACGGTCCTGCTACCTCTCTAGCTCTTCCTTTCTGCCACTAGAATGGAAAATCTCAAATAGAAGCTGGTCTATGTGACCAGCTATGGAGAATGAGCAGGACCTAGTCAGAACCCTGTATTCACCAACATAGAAAGTGAATGAGAAATATATATTTATTATTTCCCACTGAGTTTTTTTTTAAACTGCAGCAAAGATTACTAATAAATTGAAAAGGATGTGCCCCCAAACAGAGCAAGTCTGGACTGCACAAAGTCACCTCCTACCTCAGAACAAATTACTATTTAATATATTTCTGGGAGCACAGTGAGTTCTGCTTTATATTTTTACATTTACTAAGAAAATTTAGTAGCCTTTTTTTTTTTTTTCACATTGGAATAGCTGAAGTTCTCCAAAAGTGACAAGCATAAAGGTTTTCTCCCTAAGAGTGTAAACAAGTTCAACACAATGAATTTATATACCTATCAGGACAGTAAATGAGAGCAGTGGTCATCCTGAGTCCCCAGATGGTAGAATCCAGGGAAAGGTAGACAGAATTGTCTGTAAGATTCCGTGGTGTTTCCAGGGACCTCCTCTAAGCATAAGGTTTATCCTGGGCTTACACAAGTGGTACAGCCCACAGACTGTGAGTGATGGTGGATGGGTTTCTCACATTCCTCTTCAGAACCTGCCGGCTCTCTGCTGAATGTTTCCACTGCTTAATGACCCAGGTGTGACTGCTCCGCTGTGCAAAGGCTTTTATCCAGCTATTTATTTGGGGAAAGCAGACAGCAAGCCTTGAAAGCGAATTTTTCATTGGAGAGTATAAATCAAGCAGGATGAACAGGCAATTACTACATGACTTCCAAGTCTTATAAACAGAATTCTCAGAAGTGAGTGATGGTGGATGGGTTTCTCACATTCCTCTTCAGAACCTGCCGGCTCTCTGCTGAATGTTTCCACTGCTTAATGACCCAGGTGTGACTGCTCCGCTGTGCAAAGGCTTTTATCCAGCTATTTATTTGGGGAAAGCAGACAGCAAGCCTTGAAAGCGAATTTTTCATTGGAGAGTATAAATCAAGCAGGATGAACAGGCAATTACTACATGACTTCCAAGTCTTATAAACAGAATTCTCAGAGCCTAGTCTCCAGAAGATGAAAACTGGTATTCTTTTATTTATTCATTCAACAAAGTCCTGTGGAGACTAACAGGAGCTATTTAAATAGGTCACAGGGGTTCAAAAATGAAAGACATGAAGGTCAGGAAACACATCTAAAACAGTGGGAGAAGGGCCGAGTATGGCGATACAAGGCCACGTGGAGGCAGACAAGAAGCACTTGTTAAGATGAGGTGTGTAGTGACCAGGAGAAACTTCCGTGATGCAGTAACATTGAGATGAGACTGAAAGTATGCTCACCAGCATCCTTGGCTGTGTATAGACTAACTATACCTGATAACATTCTTTCAATTCGCTATGTCCATGTGGTTTATACAGAGAGGGGAAAAAACGAAAATGAATAAGAGGGCAGAGCAAGAGCTCTTGTGTTGGAAGGCTGGGAAGGGAACACAAGCCTACCCAATTAAGTGGGTATTACCAGTCCCGTTTTACAGATACAAAAACTGAGACTTGTATTAACGGTTGTTCAAGGCTGAGCCCAAGTCAGTATGACTCCAGAGTCTAAACTTTTTATTCTGAATATTCATTTTGTCTAGGTTTCAGGCTTGAGCTCCCCATTTAAGCACTGGAAGCTTCAGAAATGGTTTAGAGAAAAGTTTCCTGGCAGGAATGGCACCCTTGCATGAGGTTTAATAGAAAAGAAAGGTCTACACTTTAGATCACACTATTCTAAGGGACTAGTTCATAAAGGAGGAATGATTCTACACAGTTGATTTGTATCCCTTTGACATCTGCCTTTACTGTCACGTTTGAAGACGACATCTGTACCACGGTCAGAGCATATAGAGTACTTTTGATGATACCAACAGTCACCTAAATCTTCCCATAGTATTGGCTCATTCTTCTGCGAACTAGATTGAATTGTTGACAATTCTTTAATTTTACTATCTGTAGATACCATAGAAAGATTGACTCTCCAGGGTTCTTTTATTTTTCTGATCATTTAAATGTGATTTTCTATAGTCCTGCTTAGATTTATTGTTTTGTAGACAACATTAAAATTGATTTACCAGTAATTCCATCTGTCTTTATGAACCTTGATTAGAGTCACACAGATTGATGGTAGAGGCCACTGGAATTTGGAAGCATGAGTGAAAGTCCTAGCCCCATCACCAGAAGGCCCTGAGTATATATTTAATTCTGGTCTTAGCGTCTCTGTCAAACACCAATAATACTTAGCCCATGGGTTCATTTTGCGGTTAAGTACCATAACATTCATGAGAGCATTGTGAGCTGCTCTTTAGATTCTTCTCCTTTTCTTTTTGGTGTCTAGGAATATCCCCAAGTGTCTTCCGAACTGTTGCAGAAAGAGTAAATTATGCCACATGTGGTCTTCAGTGGTACAGTCTTTGAGATTTGTAATTAGTAGACGATAGATAGGGCAAATTTATTAACCATATTTAATCGCAACATTCTGTTCTGCAGATAACTGGCATAATAAGAATATTACTGCAACTAATTAAAAAGCCAATTAAAACTTTCTGAAGATTTACAATGTTATTTTCTTCACTTTTTACAAAAGAGTTTTGGCCTTTGGGTCCAGAGTTGCTGAGATTCCATTTAAAAATATTGTCATTTTGGGGGGAAAAAATCTTTTCTCATAGAAACCTCTAATCAAATAAGTAGGATCCTAGAAGAGGCTTTCACACCTCCTCTATGCCTTCATTTACCTGGGTCCCCTGAATTATTTCTCTTCTGCTTATTGTTTAAAGCTAGTGTTCTCCAAGTTATGAGGTTTTTGTTTTTCGGTTTGTTTCCACTACCCACTTGTTTTGGATAGAGTTATTTTGTTGTTTTTGCTGGTGTCCCTATTGACTTTAAGGATGCAAGAGATTTTAATATGTTGTTGTCCAAGCTGAAGGAATAAATGGAGAAGGGGAGATTGAAAATGTAAGTGGAAGAGATGGAGAGGAGGTAATCATGGATGTAGGAGGAGTCAGCATCAGAATGGTGCCAAGCACAGAAGTCAGAAGTGGTCCCTGCAATGACAGTGACAGTCTCTCAGTCAAGGCTGACTTTTTGCGACCCTATGGACTGTATGTAGCCTGACGGCTCCCTCTGTCTGTGTAATTCTCCAGGCGATGATACTGGAGTGGATACCACTCCCTTCTCCAGGGGATCCCCCCAGCCCAGGGATTGAACCCAGGTTTCCCGCATTGCAGGTGGATTCTTTACCATCTGAGCCACCAGGGAAGCCCCTCCAATGATGATAATTAGCAAATTAGCAAGCAAGAGAACAGACACACTTTGAGGCCGGGAGGAAAGCATCTGTTAGCACACATATTGTTTGTCTTTTCAGGAAGGTAAAAGTGTGGTCATATGATGAGAGGAAGTGAATATGGACTTGAAGCTTGAGATTATCTCTGGGGAAGGCAGTATGATGTCCATCACCAAAATGTAACAGTACTGGGCAGCAGCCTAGTGGACCCAGCTGCATTTATTTTTTTCATGTGACTTGTTTTATTGCAATGTTTGTTTTACTGCAAGAGTCTAGAAACAAACCCACAGTATCTCTGAGGTCTGTCTGTATACTGTACTTAACTATCTTTGCTTCTTTCCCACCCATTCTCCCTCAACTGCTACATTTTGGCTTGTGCCCCATGACTCTGTTGAAATTTCTCTTGCTAGATAATAATAAATAATCTCCTGTTTTTGAAGTTCAGTGGATACTTTTTCACTACTTACTTTAGATAAAATAACAACCTCCTATATCACTAACATCTCCTTTTCATTTTATTTTGCTGAATCCTGTTCCTTGTCCTCTTCTGATCATTTTAGAGTTTTCCAGAGTTCTGTCTCTCTATTTAGCTCTCTTTTCTGTCCTTCTTCATCCTTTAAGGATTTTATGCATACTCCTGCATTGCAGGCAGATTCTTTACTATCTGAACCACTAGGGAAGTCCTGTGCATGTTCCAGCTATGTTTTAAAATGATACATTTGCTGGGAAACCCATGGATATAGTTAAGAGATTTATCTAGTGATTCCAGTAACCCAAGTATTCCAGGGGTTGGTAAGTGATCAGGCAGATGTGAGGAAAGGTTAAAGGTCTTGACTTAATAGTAAATGCTGATCAGGGAGGCAACTGAAGTATCCTGAAGGAGGTATAAAATCGGGAAAACTAGAAGGGCTCCAAGGACTGGCAGTCCTAATAAAGATAAGAGCAGAGTCTGTGATTTTACCGGTGCTTTTATTCTTCTCAGAATGGGTACAGCTTGCTATTACTAAATCCCAGGACCGAGATAAAAGGTGCTGGCTTTTGCCATCTTGAAGATAAGAAAAATAGTTTCCTTATAAACTTCATTAGAAGTCATTGTTAACCATGTGTTAAGCCCTCCAACTAGAGGTTTTGGTGTTATTTCTCTGCTACACTGTACACTGTCCATCATTAATGGATTGTATCTATACATTTCTCTTCTTCCTTCTCCTCCTAATTGATAAACTTTGCTCCCATGTACTCCTAAGAGTCAGTATCACATCTTTACATTCTGTGCCAATGGTGAGATCTTTCATTGCTGGCTAGAAGCTTACCACACGTACTGTTATTTAAGAGGAGGTCACTCACATACCTGATCTGTTTTGCCTCTCAGCTCTGTGTCCACAAACTCCAGAGGATCCTCGACTCTGAAGTTCAAGAATAGGAGCAGAGGAATCTTCTGTGACAGAGAGAGGGGACAGTTGTCTGCTGATGCTACTGTGTGAACTGGGGCAGTTGGCTCCAGGTTTACATCGAGTAACTGATGATCTGGAGGTACCTGGAAAGAAAGAGATCAGTTTGAAAATTTCCTGGAGGAAAAACATATTTTAAATGTTGTGGCAGTAAACTATATGGAACATTCATTGAGTTTGTTTCTTATTTTACAAAAGGGGCTCCTAAAAAGAAAATGCTATGTTGGTAAAGTCTGTTCCCTAAGATAAAGGGTCTTTTTAGACAAATCCATTAACTAAATGAACATTGGAAAATGGTGTTTGGGTTGATTTAGCTGTTCTGAATTAGAACTGTTCTTAAAGTTGAATCGTTTACCTCAGGGAAAGCAAAATGTTGTTATTTCTTCTCCCTTTTCTTCCTGAGGCTGACTGTTGAATTCCTAACTGGTAAAACTGCCAACTAGCTCTCCTATTAAGTCTTCTATACACTTTTCCATCAGTTTGATCACTAAAATCCAACTTCGTTGTATCTCCTCTGTTCTGGCTAGATTTATTCAATATGTTGAATAAAAGTAGTGAGAGTGGAATGCTTTCAACTTTTTTCACTGTTGAGAATGATGTTAGCTGTAGGTTTGTCATATACGCCCTTTATTATGTTGGGATAAATTCACTCTATTCCCACTTTCTGGAGAGTTTTTCATGATGAATGGAAGATGAATTTTGTCAGAAGTGTTTTCTGCATCATATGATTTTTATTCTTCAGTTTGTTAATGTGTATCACACTGATTGCTTAGCAGATAATGAAAAGCCCTTGCATCTCTGGATTAATTCCATTTGATCATGGTATATTATCTTTTGATGTATCTTTGGATTTGGTTTGCTAATATTTTGTTGAGGACTTTTGCATCTACATTTTTGCATCAGTGACATTGGCCTGAAGTTTTCTTTTTTGTCTGGTTTTGGTATCAGGGTGATGGTGGCACTATAGAATGAGTTTGAAGGTTTTCCTGCTGCTGCAATTTTTTTTGAATAATTTAAGAAAGCTAGGTATTATTCTCTAAATGTTGGGTACAATTCACCTGTGAAAGCCATTTGGTCCTGGACTTTTGTTTACTGGGAGTTTTTTTCTTTTTCTTTATTACTGATTCAATTTCATCACTGATAATTAGTCTGTTTGTATTTTGTATGTCTTCCTGGTTCAGACTTGGAAAATAGTACATATTAGGAATTTCTCTAGGCTGTCAATTTTATTTGCATATAGTTGCCCTTAGGAGTCTCTTATGAGCCTTTGTATTTTCATGGTGTTAGGTGTAACTTCTTTTTCATTTCTGAAATTACTGATTTGGACCTTCTCTTTTTCATGATGAGTCTGGCTAAAGTTTTAGCAGTTTTATCTTTTCAAAGAAACTGCTCTTAGTTTTGTTGATCTTTTCTGTTTTTTCTATTTTGTTTATTTCTGTTCTGATCTTTATCATTTATTTCCTTCTACTAATGGGTTTTCTTTGTTTTTTGCTTTTTAGCTCCATCTGGTCCAATGTGTCACTTCAGGCTAGTGTTTCCTTGTTAATTTTCTGTCTGAATGATCTGTCCATTGATGTAAGTAGAGTGTTCAAGTCCTCTATTAGTATTACATTACTGTTGATATCTCCGTTTATGTCTGTTAATGTTTGCTTTTATGTATTTAGGTGCTCCTATGTTGGGTGCATGTATATTTATAATTGCTGTATCTTCTTAGATTATGTAATGTCCTTTTCTTTGTCTCTTGTAACAGTCTCTGTTTTAACTATTTTAAGTCTGTTTTATCTGATGTAAGTATTATAACCCTGGCTTTCTTTTGATTTCCATTAGCATGGAATACCTTTTTCTATTTCTCACTTTCAGTCTGTACGTGTCTTTGGATATGAAGTCTATTGTAGGTCTTGTTTTTATATCCCTTCAGCCTTTTTTGTTTTAGTAATTCTTTTTAAAATTAAAGTTTATTTAAAACATTGTGCCAATCTGTGCTGTACAACAAACTGAGTCAAACACATATGTACACTTTTTTAAAAATATTCTTTTCCATTATGGTTTATCCTAGGAGGCTGGGTACAGTTCCCTGTGCTATACAATAGGAATATGTTTATCCATTCTAAATATATAAGAGTTTGCATCTACCAGTCCCACACTCCCCTAGTCCATCTCTCCCTGCACCCCTCCCCCTTGGCAACCACGGGTCTGAGCTCTATGTCTGTGAGTCTGTCTTGTAGATAGCTTCACTTGTGCGTATTTTAGATTCCGCATATACGTGATGTCATATGGAATTTGTCTTTCTCTGACTTGCTTTACTTAGTATGATAATCTCTATCACATCTATGTTGCTGCAAATGGCATTATCTTTTTTTTTAATGGCTGAAGCAGTACTCCATTGTATATATGTACCACTTCTTTATCCATTCATCTGCTGATGGACATTTAGGTGGTCTCCATGTTTAGGCCATTGTGAATAGTGCTGCTATGAACATAGGGGTGCATGTATCTTTTAAAATTACTTTTCTCTGAATATATGCCCAGGAGTAGGATTTCTGGGTCATATAGTAGTTCTGTTTTTACTTTTCTGAGGAACCTCCATACTGTTTTCTATAGTGGCTGCACCAACTTATATTCCCACCAATGGTGTAGGATGGTTCCATTTTCTCCCCCCCCTCTCCATCATTTGTTATTTTTAATGATGATTTTTTAATGATGGCCATTCTTACTGGTGTGAGGCGGTACTTAATTTTACTTTTGATTTGCATTTCTCTAATACTTACTAATATTGAGCATCTTTTCACCTGCCTAAGGTCCATCTGTATATTGTCTTTGGAGAAATGTCTGTTAAGGTCTTCAGCCCATTTTTTGATTGGGTTGTTTGTTTTGTTGTTATTGTTGAGTTGTCTGAGCTGTGTATGTATTTTGAGGATTAAGTCCTTATCTGTCACAACATTTGTGATTATTTTCTCCCTTTCTGCAGGTTGTCTTTTTTCTTTTTTCTTTTTTTTAAATGATTTTCTTTGCTGTGCAAACACTTGTAAGTTTAATTAGGTCCCATTTGTTTATTTTTGTGTTTTTTTTTCCTATTGCCTTGGGAGGCTGACCTAAGAAAATACTGGTTGGACTTATGTCAGAAAATGCTTTGCCTATGCTCTCTCCTAGGAGTTTTGAGGTGTCATATCTTATACTTAAGTTTTTAAGCTATTTTCAGTTAATTTTTGTGTATGGTGTGAGGATGTGTTCTAACTTCATTGATTTACATGTAGCTGTCCAACTTTCCCAGCACCACTTGCTGAAGAGATTGTCATTTTCCCACTTTATATTTTTACCTCCTTTGCTGAAGAGTCATTGATCATAGGTGTGTGGATTTATTTCTGGCTTTTCTATTCTGTTCCATTGATCTTATGTATGTTTCTGTACCAATATCACAGTTTTGATTACTGTAACTTTGTAGTATGCGATAAAGTCTGGGAGGGTTATACCTCCCGCTTTGTTTTAGCTTTTTTGTGTTTTTTTTTTCCCTTAGGATTGCTTTGGCAATTCTGGTCTTTCATGGATCTATACATTTTGGAGAATCCCATGGACAGGGGAGCCTGGTGGGCTACAGTCCACAGGGTCGCAAAGAGTGGGGTATGACTTAGTATACATCTACATAAATTTTTGGATTATTTGTTCTAGTTCTGTAAAAAATGTCACCTGTAATTTGATAGGGATTGCATGAAATCTCTAGATTGTTTTGGGTAGTATTGCCATTTTAGCCATATTAATTCTTCCAATTCAAGAGTATGAGATATCTTCACATTTCTTTGAATCCTCTTTAATTTCCTTTCTATAGTTCTCAGGATATATCTTTCACTTCCTCAGTTAGGTTTTTGGGGTTTTTCTTTTGGTGCAATTTTAAGAGGGACTTTTTGTTTGTTGTTTTTGCATTCCCTTTTTGATAGTTGTTAGTGTAAAGAAATGCAACTGATTTCTGAATGTTAATCTTGTATCCTGCTACTTGGCTGAATTCATTTATTAGACCTAGTAGTTTTTTTGTGGAGTCCTTAGGGTTTTCTAGGTGCTTCCCGGGTGACTCAGATGGTAAAGAAACTGCTTGCAATGTGGGAGACCTGTGTTTGATCCCTGGGTTGGGAAGATCCCCTGTGGGAGGTCATGTCAACCCACTCCAGTATTCTTGCCTAGAGAAGCCCATACAGAGGTGTCTGGCAGGCTACAGTCCATGGGGTTGCAGAGTTGGACACAACTGAGTGACTAAGCACTAGGGTCTTCTATATGTAGTATCATGTCATCTGCATATAGTGACACCTTTCTCTCTTCCTTACAATTTGGATACCTTTGTTTTTCTTGTTTGACTGCTGTGGCTAAGACTTCCAATACTATGTTGAATAGATGTGGTGAGAGTGGGCATCCTTGTCTTTAGTGTGAAGGCTTTCAGCTTTTCACTACTGAGTATCATGTTGGCTGTGGGTTTGTCATAAATAGCTTTTATTATGTTGAGATACATCCCCTGTATACTCACTTTGGTAAGAGTTTTTTTTCTTTTTATCACGAATGGATGTTGAATTTTGTCAGATGCTTTTTCTGCATCTATTGAGATGATCATGTGGTTTTTAAATTTTCTTTGGTTAGTGTGGTGGATTACACTGATTGATTTGCATGTGTTGGACCATCACCGTGGTGTATGATCTTTATTACGTGTTTTTGGATTTGGTTTGTTAATATTCTGTTGAGAATTTTTGCATCTGTATTTATCAAAGATGTTGGCCTGTAATTTTCTTTCTTGGTGGTTATCTTTGTCTTGCTTTGGTATCAGGAATGATGGTAGCTTCGTAGAATGTCTTTGGGAACGTTCCTTTCTTTTCAATCTTTTGGAAGAGTTCGAAAAGAATTGGTGTACGTTCTTTATATATTTGGTAAAATTTATCTATGAAGCCGTCTGATCCTAGACTTTTATTCGTAGGGAGTTTTTTTTTTTACTACAGATTTTGTTTCACTTCTAGTGGCCAGTTGCATGAATCATCTATTTCTTCTTGATTCAATTTTGGAGCACTGTAAGCTTCTAGAGAGTTGTCCATTTCTTCCAGGTTGTCAATTTGTTGGCATATAATTATTCAAGGAATTCTTATTTTTTTTTGTATTTCTGCACTATCAGTTGAGATTTTTCCTTTTTCATTTCTTATTTTGTTTATTTGGGTTTGTTCTCTTCTTAATGAGCCTGGCCAGAGTTTTGTCAATTTTCTTAACCCTTTAAAAAAACAAGCTCTTGGTTCTATTGCTTTTTTTTTTTCTATTTTTAATCCCTATTTATATCCGCCATATCTTATTATTATTTTTCTTCTGCTGACTTTAGATTTAGATTTGTTCTTCTCTAATTATTTTAGGTGGTAGGTTAGGTTGTTTATTTCAGATTTTTCCTGTTTTATGAGGAAGGCCTGTATTGCTATTAATTTCCCTCTAAGAACTGATTTTGCTGCATCTGGTAGATTTTGAATGGTTGTATTTTCATTGTCATGTGTCTCAAGGTATTTTTAAATTTCCATTTTTATTTCATTGACTCATTGATTTTTTTAGTATATGCTGTTTAGGCCCCATGTAATCAATTTTTTCTCATTTCTTTTCACTATATCTTCTGATTAGAGCATTTAGTCTATTTACATTTAAAATAATTATTGATATGCCATTTTGTTAATTGCTTCTGGGTTGGTTTGGTAGGTCTTTTTTTATTTTTTGTTGTTGTTGTTCTCACCTCTTATGATTTGATGATCATCTCTGGTATTATGTTTGGATTCCTTTATCTTTTTTATGTATGTATCACAGATTTTTGGTTTTAGGTTACTATGAGGTTTTTATATAGCAATCTATACATATGAATGGTTCCTTTAAATTGCTGATTCTTAATTTCAAATTGCATTTCAACAACCCTGCATTTTACTCTTCTCCCCTTAAAATTACTGTAAATATAGATGATTTTACTACTTTTTTCTTTTAACCTTCTTACTAACTTTATGAGGGGATGATTTCCTACCTTTACTGTGCATTTGCCTTTAGCGATGAGCTTTCTCCTTGTATGATTTTCATGCTTCTCATTGTGTCCTTTTTTTTGCTCAGAGAAGTTACTTTAACATTCCTTGGAAGCTTGTTTGGTGGTGCTGAACTCTCTTAGACGAGCTTTTGCTTCTCTGTGAAGCTTTTGATCTCCCCATCAAATCTAAACAAGAGCCTTGCTGGGTAGAATATTCTTGGTTGTAGGTTTTTCCCTTTCATTACTTTAAATATATTGTGTCACTCCCTTCTGGCTTGGAGTTTCTGCAGAAAAGTCAGCTGATAATTTTGTGAGTTCTCCTGTATGTAAAGTGTTGCTGTTCTCTCGAAACTTTGATATTCTCTATCTTCAATTATTGCCATTTTAATTACAATGTTTTGATGTGTTCCTCTTTGTGTTAATCCTGTATGGGACTCTCTGTACTTCCTGGATTTGGATGTCTGTTTCTTTTCCCAGGTTAGGGAGGTTTTCAGCTATTCTCTCTTCAATTATGTTCTCAGTCCTCCCCTTCTCTTTGTGGGACCCGTATATTGTGAATATTAATACATTTGATGTTGTCCCAGAGGGAATTATCCTCATTTCTTATTATTCCTTTTTCTGTTCAGCATCAGTGATTCCCACTACTCTATCTTCCAGCTCATGTTGTTCTATTCCTCTGAACCATTTAGTCTAATGTTGATTCCTCCAGTGTATTATTTCATTTCAGTTATTGTATTCTTCATCTCTTTTGTATTTATTATTTTTATCTTCTAACTCTTCATTAAAAACTTCCAGCTTCTCATTCTGAGCACCCACTGTTCTCCCAGTTTCTTTGGCCCTGTTTATGATCACTACCTTGAACTCTTTCTCAGGTAGCATGTCTCTTTCCACTTGGTTCTTCTAGAGTTTTGTCTTGTTCCTTCATTTGGCATATATTCTTCTATCACCTCATTTTACCTAACTTGCTACTTTTATGTATCTAGTAAGTGAAGTCGCTCAGTCGTGTCTGACTCTTTGCGACCCCATGGACTGTAGCCTACTAGG
>SJYX01010619.1:15655-43667 GCA_006410675.1 Oreotragus oreotragus
TCCTTGCAGTCCAAGTGACTCTCAAGAGTCTTCTCCAACATCACAGTTCAAAAGCATCAATTCTTTGGTGCTCAGCTTTCTTCACAGTCCAACTCTCACATCCATACCACTGGAAAAAACATTGCCTTGACTAGACAGACCTTTGTTGGCAAAGTAATGTCTCTGATTTTGAATATACTATCTAGGTTGGTCATAACTTTTCTTCCAAGGAGTAAGTGTTTTTTAATTTAATGGCTGCAGTCACCATCTGCAGTGATTTTGGAGCCCCCCAAAATAAAGTCTGACGTTGTTTCCACTGTTTCCCCATCTATTTCCCATGAGTGATGGGGCCAGATACCATGATCTTAGTTTTCTGAATGTTGAGCTTTAAGCCGAATTTTTCACTCTCCTCTTTCACTTTCATCAAGAAGCTTCTTTTTAATTTCTCTTCACTTTCTGCCATAAGGGTGGTGTCATCTACATATCTGTGGTTATTGATATTTCTCCCAGCAATCTTGATTCCAGCTTGTGCTTCTTCCAGCCCAGCGTTTCTCATGATGTACTCTGCATATAAGTTAAATAAGCAGGGTGACAATATGCACCCTTGACATATTCCTTTTTTAGGCAAGTGATTACTGGCTAGCTTGCTCTCTCCCCTTTGGATTCCCCCTCTTCTCCTCCTGGTCGCCTCTATCTCCATCCTACCTCTTCTCTTCTCTGTGTAACTCTGTGAACATCTCTGAGAGATCCAGACTTACTGGAGGTGTTCTGGGATCTGAGACTGGGCTGCATGGGCTTTCCGCTGTCCTGATTTCCAGCACGATGGGCCTTCCCTTGCGCTGGATTTTCTTCTCATTCTGCCTCTACCATGAGAGCTTCGCTGAGTTGGGCTCTGGCTGTGCTTGGCCTCTTCCATGCGGAGGTTGTTTCAGCCAGATTAAACCCAAGTCATGGCACAAGTATATGTTCCTCGATTCTTTGTCTAGTCACAACAGAGATTTCGAGTGATGGACATTAAAGCCCCCCTCGGCGTGTCACAGCTCTCAGGTCTTAGATAGATTGTGTTACAGCTCTCAGGTCTTGAATGCACCATGTTATAGCTCTTAGACAAATCAGTGTTACAGCTCGGTGTTACAGCTCTATTTTATTTAGAAGATAGCAGGAAAATCGATCTTCAAGGCATGAGGGCACATCGATCTAAAGACAGGAGAAGAGCGTCCCAGCGTGTGGGAGAGAGAGCACGTGTAGAACTATTACTGGCCAAAATCTTGTCCTTCCATGCCCACTGAAGCTGAATGAAAACAATATGGAGACGGAGTTTGGAGGAAATACAAAGTGAAAGTCTCTCAGTCGTGTCCAACTCTTTGTGACCCCTTGGACTACAGTCCATGGAATTCTCTAGGCCAGAACAGTGGAGTGGGTAGCCTTTCTCTTCTCCAGGGGATCTTTCCAACCCAGGGATAAAAGATGGCTTTAACTTTCAGCCAGCAGAGAGGGAAAAACAGTAGCCGCATGCCTCAAGAACTGTGCCCCTTCTCCATGAGGAGTCTAGGGGCTTATATAACGTAAGGGCTTGCAGTCAGAAGTCTGGTGATGAGGAGCAAAGGTGATAGGTTCTTGATTTCTCCTCTTCCACTGTTTCAGACAGTCATAAACTGGTATCAGTTACCCAGTAATTGAGTCTGGCAGTTAGGTGTCTCTGTGGCCTTCTTTCTGATATGTAGCTACAAGGAGAAGGGTGTTGTAAGGGTAAATACCAGGTAGGGGATGTATTTAGCAGAGTCAAAAGAAAAAAAAATGTGAGTTGTAGCTTCTGCAGAGTTAAAGGGCAGAGAAGCAAACTTAGTTACAGACATTCAGAATTAGGATCACTTAAAGTAAAACAAGACTAGGAATGTTCAGGCCTGCTCACTGTTCTCTTTATCTTCTTTGTTCTCAGGAAAGGGGAAGAAAAAGACTCATTCCTCTTTTTTCCTTTTCTCTGCAATAGAATTAGAAACCACAAATGAGTACTTTCTACAAATGAGCTGCAAATGAGCATTTATCCTTAAAAAAAAAAACAAAAAAAACTGTCTCTGACCCTGTCTGAAATCTAAGTTTTAGTTTTACATACTGGAGAAAGCTTTATATGTCCAAAGATATTCATTGTAGCTTTGTTTGTAGTTCAAAAAACAGGCACATAACTTGAGTACTTAGGTAGAATGGAGATATGTGAATATCTTGTATATAGGGGTTAAAAAATAAACTAGTTGTGCATATATCAACTTGGCTATATCTCAAGATAGAAAATAAGTGAATAAGTCAAATAGCAACAGGATTTTGTATAGCTTTGTAAAATTATGTAAATGATTCCTCTTTGTGCTTCTAGAAATACTTATAGGTAGACAAAATATAATACAAGGATTATAAAGTGTTGTATTAAATTATGATTATCTACCCACTCCTCACTCCTTATCATTATGGAGAAATGGAATTAAAAGTTTTCTAGGAAGAAGGAACTTAAAGTTTATATATATTATTTTATTTTTAAGAAAAATCTTATAAAGTCAAAATTGAAATATTCACTTATGATTATGAAAATAGATATGTAAGTCTTTAATATGGTTTTCATTAGTTCTTTCTGTTAATTAAAAATGAAGAATTTTCCAAGTTATATTTCTAATTATAGAAAATGTAACATACAATAGCTATAGCACATGGCTTTTGGTAGTCCTTTTGAAAGATTGGTTGAAATAAATGATATCAGAATCACACCATATATACAATATTGCTTTATGCCTCTTTCCTTCTTAATAGCATACTATAAGAAATAGCAAAGAGTGGATCTCTGAAGTTAGAGTGCTTTTACCTGTACAACAGATCCATGATTGGACAGTTCATTTAAACTCTTTGTGCCTCAGTTTCCTCAAAAGTAAATAAAGCTAGTGAAATTGCATAAATGTTGAAAAACACAATACATATAAAATACTTGGAATTCATGTACACCCATGATGGATTCATGTCAATGTATGCCAAAACCAATACAGTACTGTAAAGTAAAATAAAGTAAAAACAAAAAACCTTGGAACAGTATCTGGCACAAAGGAAATTTATCAGTGTGATATATTTAAAACTGAATATATTATATGAATGACAGCATAATATTCTAGGTTAATATGGTTATATAATGCTTTACATTTATTGTAGCTTTTCCACAGGTAGTAGTAATTTTTGAGACATTTAATATTTGAAAATATTTTTCTATTCTTCACAAAGAGAACAAGTTGTTTGATAATACCTTTTTCACAAATCTCTGAAAATGTGCTAATTTTTTTCAGTATTTATTGAGAAATTAAAAAAATTAAAATGAGTCTAATTTTTCCTCTATTATATGCTCATTTGTATGTAATTGAATAAATATGTATCAGTTCAGTTCAGTTCAGTTCAGTCGCTCAGTCGTGTCCGACTCTTTGCGACCCCATGAATCGCAGCACGCCAGGCCTCCCTGTCCATCACCATCTCCCGGAGTTCACTCAGACTTACGTCCATCGAGTCCATGATGCCATCCAGCCATTTCATCCTCGGTCGTCCCCTTCTCCTCCCGCCCCCAATCCCTCCCAGCATCAGAGTCTTTTCCAATGAGTCAACTCTTCGCATGAGGTGGCCAAAGTACTGGAGTTTCAGCTTTAGCATCATTCCTTCCAAAGAAATCCCAGGGTTGATCTCCTTCAGAATGGACTGGTTGGATTTCCTTGCAGTCCAAGGGACTCTGCTTTTAATTCCATTTTTCCCTTATTTTGCATTTGATTGTGCTGAATTGCTGAATTTTTACTCATATTTACTACACATGATGAGGGCTTTATACCAGTCGGTTAGTTTTTCTTTCCAGTTTTTAAAAATTAATTATTTGGTTGTTGGTTATGTTCTGTTTTTATCCATTAATTCATCAAAATTTCATCAAAAATTCATTTATTTTTATTTTCCTGTGTGATTCTCTAAATTTATTACACTCATAATTGCTTCCTTTATGATTATCTTCCTTATAGACTAAAAGTTCCAGGTAAGCAGAGGACTGGTTTTGATAAAAGTTAAATCTACTCCTTCTTTCCTTCTCTCCTTCCTTCCTTTCTCCATTCCTCTCACTTTCTTTCTCTTTTATTTCTCTGTCTTTTTCTCCTCCTCCCTCAACTCCACCAATATATGAAAATAGATCAAGGTGCCCATTTATAGACCAGAAAGCACATCTGCTGGCCCCTTGATCTTAGATTTCTCACCTCTAGAATTGTGAGAAATACATCTCTGCTGTTTAAGCCACCCAGCCTATGCTGTTTTTATTATGGCAGCCCAAACAGACTTAGACTCCACCTCAATATACATATTTTTGTATTATATTAATGTATGCACATAAATTGGAAAAGGAATGGCAACCCACTCTAGCGTTCTTGCCTGGAGAAATCCATAGATAAAAGAGTCTGATGGGCTACAAAAGAGTCTGACATGACTGAGCAACTAACACATACGTATATACCATGCATGCTTATGATATTCTGAATTATTTAACTTTATTTTAATGATACTAATGAAATAACATCATTCATGTACACTAAATCATTACCTGGAATGCACATTTTTCAACCAATAATTCTTTACTGACCTGTCCCACAGACTAAAACACACCTTATTGTTACTAAATGAAATGAAGACTATATCCAGACAAATTCATGTTCAGTCCAAATACAACCCAGGACTAACAGACACTGTCATCATACCTTCTTTGGTTGTTTAGTCATGGTTTCCTTCAATGCTATGAACATATCTGTAGAGGCTGCTTAGATGTGTTTGCTTTTGAAGCATGGCATCTGTTTGTTTTCATGAGCAGTTTCTACTGCCTGCTTTTTTCTGCTGTAGGCGGCATACTTTCCTTTCTTTGTATGTCTTATATCTTTTTGTTGGCTCTCTACTCTCTGTGTCTTCACATTGTCTTTACTGTATTTATCCAAATTTCCTCTTCTTACAAGAAGACCATTCATTTTGGATTAGGGCCACCCTAATGATCTCATTTTAACATTTCTTTAAAGACTCTATCTCCAAATAAGGCTACTTCCTGAGGAAAGGAATTCAGCTTATGAACTTTCAAGGGATGTCTTTATCTTATGTGCTCAGTCCTGTCTGACTCTCTGTGGCTCCATGGATTGTAGCCCACCAGGCTCTTCTGTCTAAATAGGAATTTATTCATTTCATCTGGGTTATGCATTTTATTGATATATAATTGTTAGCAGTAACATCTCACAATCCTTTAATCTTTAATTCTGTGATATTGGTTCCAACTTTGCCCTTTTCATTACTTCATTACTGCTTTCATTGATTTTGGTCAGTCCTCTGCACAATAAAAAGTTTTTATCTCAAACACTTTAAGAATTTACACACAATTATTGAGAAATCTGGATATTTCACTCTAGAATATAATATCTGCTTATTCTTTTTTCAATATTTATTTAAGACTAAAATTTAAAATTTTGTACCTAGAGCCTTTCTAAAGATATATTTTTTCTTTATGTCTGAGTATGACAGCACTTATTATTTTTTTTATTAAGATTAAATTCCCTTTTGACCTTTGTTGATAGAACCAACAGTCCCTTCATTGCAGAGTTAGGTATTTCTCATGATGTCTTCATTAAACAGTTTATAGCTTCCCATATCCTAGCTTCTCTAGATTAAGGGTAGATCACATGATCTCAGTATGGTAGATGATATATGTTCAGTGCTTAAATGCTTCATTTGCTTTATTATTTTAGGTAATGGGATGACTATGGTGTCTCAAAACAGGCAACTGATCTCAAGAATACCAAGGAGTAAAATATGGATCAATGCACTGATACAAATCCATCTCCCTTCCTGCAAAACCAATGAACTTGAATGATGATCTGATAATACCATATGTAAGTACTTATCAATTAATTAAAAATTAACCAATTAAACATTATATCAGTTATCACTTGACATTATTTGCAACTTTGATAAATCCTAGTCAATGTGTCTAGTGTAGTTTTCAGTAACTAAGATTTGAAATTTTACAACCTGGACTTCAGATCCTATTTATCACACTATGTGACTGTAAAATTGTCAGTTGTAGAATGGGAATAATAACATTCACCATATTAAACTTGATGTGCAGAGAGATGCAGGGTGAGAGACAGGGAGGACTTCATAGTTTCTATGTCATCTCTGATCCCATTTCCCTTCTTGAGTACCAGTTGCCTACTTTCCCTTTGATTTTTAAAAATGCCTTAATAACAGCAACAATAATAGTAACAATCATAAACAGTCACATAACAGTAAACATGTAAATTCAATCCTAAATATTTTTAAAAGCAATAGCCATAGTGACCTTATTAAATAGGTGATATAATTACTCCTATCTATAGATTAAAAAAAATTGGGGCACAGAATGGTTAATTAACTTGTCTAAAGTCATATAATGGTAGAATGGAGACTTAACAACCATGTATACCTGCTCAATACTGGTCTTCTTTTAATATTTATCATGTGTGCTTAGTCTTCCATGAATTTGGTTGGCGACACTTGCAATCCAATTCTCCAAGCACGTTCTTCACACACAGTGTTTAAAAATGCTCTCATAAGTTGTCAGAAACTATTTTGGCAGGAACAATTCTAATGACATTGATGGTGGAGGTGGTGGTAGTAGTGATGATGTCTAAAACGGAATTATTTACTCTATGGCATCTATGTGTAAGGTACTCTTAATTGCTTTAAAACAAGCTTTTATTATGTAACTTTAAAATGGAACTGAATGTTTTTTTTTTTTGTTTTTTTTTTTTTGGTATAGCTGGTCAACAATGTTGTGATAGTTTCAAGTGAATAATGAAGGGGCTCAGACATATATATACATGCACCCATTCTCCCCCAAACTTTACTCTCATCCAGGCTGCCACATAACATTGAACACAGTTCCCTGTGCTAACAGTAGGTCCTTGTTGGCTATCCATTTAGAATATAGCAGTGTGTCACTGCAGTTTTTATTTATTATTTTTTAATTTTTTTTCACTCTCTTCTTTCATAAAATGGAACTGAATGTTAAACCAACTACTATACAACAAAAAGGCTAAAAAAGAAGGAGACATAATACAATTAATTCAGACATAAGTCTACGTGTAAAATAACACATAACAGAGATGGGAATACCAGACAACCTGACCTGCCTCTTGAGAAACCTGTATACAGGTCAGGAAGCAACAGTTAGAACTGGACATGGAATAACAGACTGGTTCCAAATAGGAAAAGGAGTACATCAAGACTGTATATTGTCACACTGCTTATTTAACTTATATGTAGAGTACATCATGAGAAATGCTGGGTTTGAAGAAGCACAAGCTGGAATAAAGATTGCTGAGACAAATAACCTCAGATACGCAGATGACACCACCTTTATGGTAGAAAGTGAAAAGCAACTAAAAAGCCTCTTGATGAAAGTGAAAGAAGAGAGTGAAAAAGTTAGCTTAAAGCTCAACATTCAGAAAACTAAGATCATGGCATCTGGTCCCATCACTTCATGGGAAATAGATGGAGAAACAGCGGAAACATTGTCAGACTTTATTTTTCTTGGTTCCAAAACCACTGCAGATGGTGATTGCAGCCATAAAACTAAAAGACCCTTACTCTTTGGAAGGAGGGTTATGACCAGCCTAGATAGCATATTCAAAAGCAGAGACATTACTTTGCCGACTAAGGTCCATTTAGTCAAGGCTATGATTTTTCCACTGGTCATGTATGGATGTGAGAGTTGGACTGTGAAGAAAGCTGAGCACCATAGAATTGATGTTTCTGAACTGTGGTGTTGGAGAAGACTCTTGAGAGTCCCTTGAACTGCAAGGAGATCCAACCAGTGCATCCTAAAGGAGATCAGTCCTGGGTGTTCTTTGGAAGGACTGATGCTGAAGCTGAAACTCTAATACTTTGGCCACCTCATGTGAAGAGTTGACTCACTGGAAAAGACTTTGATGCTGGGAGGGACTGGGGGCAGGAGAAGAAGCGGACAACAGAGGATGAGATGGCTGGATGGCATCACTAACTCGATAGACATGAATTTGGGTAAACTCTGGGATTTGGTGATGGACAGGGAGGCCTGGCATGGTGCGATTCATGCTGTCACAAAGAGTTGGACACAATGAGCGACTGAACTGAACTGAAATAGTTTATAAGCAACTGTGAATATGTGGTCATCCAATAGATTCTGTTCAACAAGGATCAAGTCAACTATGTCTTAAATTTAAAATTGTTTCAAAAGCATTTTTGCTTAGTTTTCAGTTCTTTGTGTGTTTTTTTTTAAATAAATGCAGACATTCTTATAGTTTGAGAGAAAGGTAGTACAAATTGTTGCCCTAAATGTGACAACACATTTGCAAGTTATTAATGTGCTTATTAGAGAAACATTCTGTATTTCCTTTGAAAATCTCACAGTACTTTTTTCCTTGTAAAGAAAATCTTCAACCTTTTGCTGTAAGCATTGCTTTTCCTGGGTGATATAATTCCAGAGAGCATTAGTGAAGAACAATTTTAATAGAGAATATAAAAACACCTTTTTTAAAAGGATACACTCCAATAGAAATAATTTCTTTTCTGTCAGACAATATATTTTTTTCGCTCCTTGGTTCTTTCTTCAAGATCAAAACTGTAAATTTCACTTTGCCTTTAATCTTCTCCATTTAGGTTTATGTAGAGTCTTTTGTCAATCCAGTCAAAGTTCCAGGTAGATTACCAGCTAAAAGCTACAAAAAGATTAACATATACACACTTAAACACTTAAAGATGTCTAGAATATGGGGATTTTGAATCACTTTTTTTTTTGTTTTATTCCTCTTTCAAATGTTATATATTTGACTACTTTGTAGTTAGCTAGGATTATTATAGTTCCTGGGGATTACTAAAATTTTTAGAAGGTAGTTTATTGGCAGGTAGATCAGAATATGAAACCTAATTATTAGGTGATATACTTTTAAACATTATGTATCCAGGCCAAAGTAAATATTCTTTATGTACAGAGAAAGAATGAACAGTATATAACGTATTTATAAACTGTAGTATAATATATGTTAAACATCAATGATGACTCCCTCCTTCTACTTTCTCTAGCTTTCTCCTGCCAGCTAGATCAATTTTTACTGTAATTCCTATATATCTACTACTCACCTATCTAATATTTTTTCTTTGATGGTACTCTCTCTGATAGAAAATGCAAGAGAAATTTAAAGTATTTAAAGGATTTTATAAAATTAAAGTAGATTGGTACAATTTAAAGAATTTTAGGTCATCTTGAGCAGAGATCTAAATGAGCATTCAAATAACTTGATATTCTTTACAGAGATATAATCTTCAACAAATATTTCATTACTTATAGCTTAACCCATATTTTCTAATTCATCTCAGACTTTTGTAAAAACCAAACAAGACACTGAATAGCAGTATAAGTCAATCAAATAGCTTGGTAGAGATCCTCAAACCATTTCACTTCTTCTAGCCATATCAGTTTAATTGGTTTATGGTGGGCAAATGATGTTAGCAGGACACAACAGTTACATTAAAGAAAGTTTTCTGTTGGAGTAGTGATCTAGGTTTGGTAGAGGTCACTTAACTGAAAGAGTGGAAATGATGTCAAATTTTATAATAGTTGAGGAGATAGGAGGAGCCAAGCATTGTGATTTCTGTATTTTAGTCACATAATTCTGATCCAGAATACATGCCACAGAGTAACCCTTGTAATTGCATTGTTCTCTGTGTCTCCTCTTTATTGTGAAAAATAAGGACATCAGGAATTCTCAGTATTTGCTGGTCTGGTCAAGTATGAAGTAATCAAATTCTAACTTTTATATATGCTGTTTTGACAAAGAAAAGGTTATGGGTCAAGTTATATAACTAATTCTGTTGTGCCCCTTGAAGGCAGAAAAAAGCCGAGGTTAGGAAAAAAAAAAAATGTGAATGGACTACAGCCAAGCCATTATCTGATAATCTCACAGAGAACAGTTCTAGCTTGTGTGAAGACCTACAGATAGAGAATTCTCATTACTCAGAGCTATAAGAGGGAAGTGGAACTGAGTAATGAGGGCTGATTACTTGTGTATTTATAGTTTTGAATCACACTGCAGTGAAATTACTCTCCATGTGTATATTTGATGACATTCTTGTGCTAGGTGACTGATTCTGATAAGCTGGAAAAGACACTATATATGGGGTATATTTAAAGTAACATCAACTGAAAGAGGAAATTCTGATCCCTGAGTAATGATAATGGAAAATTATTCAGGCACCAATTAAACATTCAGGAATCCCCCAGTTTGCAAAATTGCCTTAGGCCACTTTTAGTCACAGAGGATATGGTGGCAAATCAGTAGAGAGCAATGCCCCACTTATTCTCCATTGTTAGGTAACAGGGTGTTCCAGCAATGAGAATTTTCCCAGAGAACTTTACCCCTTTCTAAAAAAAAAAAAGTTTATTATAGCCACTTTGTAGCCTGTGGTCTTCTACCAGCACTTAGATCTCTAAAGCTCATATTCTCATTTGCAAGTTTGAAAATTTTGCTTCTAACTTCAAAAGAAATGGTTCTTTGAGATCTTAGTTATATTCACTTTTTTTCCCCTTAAACAGTATACATGGCCTCTAAAGAAAAGAGAATTCAAAATCATTGTTGTCATATTTGTTTTCAGTTCTCTATTTTTACTCTAAATAATACCCATAAAATGGAGAAAGATGTTCTTATATTTTCTCTTATAGAGATTTACAAAAAAAGAGTCACTGGAAAATCAGTTGCCTGACCCTAGAACTATGCTTAGAGTTATTTCTGGAGGCCAGTCCCGCTCTGTGCACTTATAAATGCAAAGCTGGAGAGACTCTCAGCTTCCTAGTTTCAACTCATCATTGTCAGGTGATGAAACTCAGCGCCAGGGGGTGAAAGTCTTGTCTGTCCATCACGTATCACTGCCATAACTATATCCTATGCCAACTGTTGGAAATCCATGACCTACAGGATAAAGTCAGTCTTTCTTTTGTTTTTGTAAATAAAGTTTCACTGAAACCCAGCCATGTCTGTTAATTGACATATTATCAGTGGCAGTTCTCATGCTATAGCTGCAGAGTTTATCAGTTGTGACAGAGACACCTGGCCCACAAAGCCAAAAATGCTTGCTATCTATCCCTTTACAGGAAAAAAAAAAAAAAAAAAAATGCTGACTTAAATCTGCCAGTTACTGTCTCTTATACACATCTTCTGTTAATTGACATATTATCAGTGGCAGTTCTCATGCTATAGCTGCAGAGTTGATCAGTTGTGACAAAGACACCTGGCCCACAAAGCCAAAAATGCTTGCTATCTATCCCTTTACAGAAAAAAAAAAAAAAAAAAAATTGCTGACTTAAATCTGCCAGTTTACTGCCCAGTACTTTTCCTTCTCTTCTCTAGTATACATCTTTTGTTTGCTGGATTCACCTCATACATACACACAAATATTACCCAGTGGCCTAAAAAATATGATGAAGTGACTTGTGTTAATGCTTTGTCTCAATAAGATCTGCTCCTATAAGGGAAAAATCTGAAGACCATATTACTATAAATTCCACTACTTTTATTTGTTTTTTAGAACATAATTGCTTTAAAAAGTTGTGTCAGTTTCTGCTGTACCAAAAAAAAAAAAAAAAAGATGAAGTTGATCAGCTATGTGTCTGTCTCTTATACACATCTAGATGTGTATAAGAGACAGGTCACAAAGAGTTGGACACAATGAGCGACTGAACTGAACTGAGCTAGGAGACCACCAAATTCCTGGTGAATTCTATCCTTCCTTCTATTCTCAAGACCAGTCCTCGGGCCCTTTGGTAAAGTTCCCTGGAGTAGAAGCAAAACCTTGCGAAGTAACCAAAGCTTCTTGTAGTAGGAAGAGAGACTGAGGCCCAGAAGGTGCAAGGAGAAAGTTGCCAGAGTAATCATTATNTCTAAAATGCAACATATCATGTCACTTCACTTCAAATTAATGTAGTGGGAAGAATATAGAAAGTCCATCTCTCTTTAATCTTTCTACAGTGAATATTTAGATAATTAGTTTATTATAATATACACGTTAGTTACTGATAAACATTGCTACATTGTTACAGCAAGAAGAAATTTGACAATAATTTTTGTTGTGTGGTAGATGCTTATGAGTATAAATATAAATCATATCTTCCTTAGAATTGAAAACTCACTTGAGACAAGGAATTAAGGGATGTCTCACTCACTAAGTAAGCATCTCCCTTCCTCATGGCACAAACTAGCCATATAGAAGCTTGGGTAATGAGGAAATTCTTGCTGAAATTCAAAACACTTCAGACAAGCTTTCTCATGCACAAAATACCACTTCTAATTGGTTCTTAACTTAATTAATTAACTGGTATGACTCACTCTCCAGTCACAACTCAACTTGAAAAACACAAAGGAATATGGCTGGGATAACAAAAGCTAAGAGCCCTGAATTACTCCTGATTTTCATATTAACAAGGGAGTTCAGCCTAGAGAGAAAAGGTTAATTTGTTTTTTAATGGGCTTTTGAAAGACATGTGCAGGTCTAGTGTGATAATTTATGGTTAATCATATGTTTAGAGGTAAAAGGCATTAATCTTTTAATATTAGAGTCATTTTGTGTAATATAAAACAAAGTTCTCCTCATAGTAACTTTAAAAGTCAGATCAGGTTTCCTTTTTGAGAAAAGGTGGCAAATTGACAACAAGGAAAAAGACATTCTATGTGAACAGCAGTGTGGTAAGCACAGAATGACTTAACCACTCCCTGAGCAGACCTCAATCACAATGTCTTCCCCTTCCCTTTGTTTCTGTAGATCTCATGACTTAAATATTAATTCCATTGCTCATGTGTTGGTGGTACTCCATCCTGAACAGCCTAGCAAGGGCTGTGTTATAAATGCTCACGAGTGAAATTAAAAAGAAAATCAACATGATTCATGTTGATATATGGCAAAACCAATACAATATTGTAAAGTAATTAAACTCCAATTAAAATAAATAAATTTATATTCAAAAAAAAAGGAAAATCATCTTTCTGAGTCCGTCTTTACCCTCTAGAATGTAATTCCTGGAGCAGAAGTTTGCTAAACTCATCCTCAATTTCTTTACGTATTGTAATCTTGCAAAACACATCCACAGGGATAGACACCACCTTGGAAAAACAGCACACCACAATGTAAGTCTACAGCGTTGAAGGCTTTTATTGGCTAACTTCTGTCTCCCACAGAAAGATGCATTGCAGGTCTAACCTCTCATACTTCAGAATGTGACTTATTTTAGAAATAAGGTCTTTAGAGTGGTAATCAAGTTAAAATGAAATTAATTAGGTAAGCCCTAACCCAATATTTTTGATACCCTCCTAAAAACAGGGAAATTTAGGCAGAAACACATTCACACAGGAGAGACTACGTGGAGACATCCAAGGAAAAGACAGCCATGTGATCAGAGTGATTCACCTTGAAGCCAGAAGTGATAAGGATGATGGCCAACGCTAGAAGCTAGGAGAGAGGCGGGGTTCTCCCACAGTGTCACTAGAGAGAGCACAGTCCGGCTGATACCTTGAGTTTAGACTTCTAGCTTCCAGAACTGTGAAGCAATAAATTTTGCTGTTTTAAGTCACTGAGTTTTTGGTGCTTTTGTTATAGCAGACCTAGGAAGGTAATACAGGACATTAGGCACAACTGTTTTCTTCCATCATGACCTGGTGAAAGCACTTCAGGAAAGGAGTAAGACAGATAGAAATAAACAATGTTAAGTTGGGTAAGACACTCATATTTTACAACTTAAAAATCAATCTGATATGGTTGGGGCAGCAGCACAATTTCAGAGATGTGAGACCATTACTTATTGTATACCCCCTCACACTGATTCAACAGTAGGAAATCTAGTCCCCTGGTGGCAATTCTGTCATAGACATTTCCGTCTTTTATGAATAGGTGGGATATATAAAAGCTCAGATATAAGGTGGTGATCTTCCCTGAAACGAATTGCCAGTCCAGGTTCAATGCATGATACTGGATGCTTGGGGCTGGTGCACTGGGATGACCCAGAGGGATGGTACGGGGAGGGAGGAGGGAAGGGGTTTCAGGATGGGGAACATGGGTATACCTGTGGCGGATTCATGTTGATGTATGGCAAAACCAATACAATATTGTAAAGTAATTAACCTCAAATTAAAATAAATTAATTGATATTAAAAAATGATCACGTTTAACAGGGTTGGTACATTCATAGAGAAGCTAAAGAAATCTAATCATAAAAACTCCAACTTAAATACCTTCCAGGTATAAATTGCATCCCTGAGAATCACATTAGAAGAAATCATTTCTTGTTGATAGACTTTAATAGATGTGAAAGGATCCTTAAACTTATCCTGTCCAACCTTTTGCTCAACTCTGCAGGGCTATTTATGCAATGGAAATGTAACTTAATTTGACCACCCCTGCTCTGACCCTTTTCCTCTTAGGACTACTAAGATCACTGGGCTGTACCCATGATGCAGTGCCATCTCAGGGTCTGAGGTTGGCTGACTCATTACATCTCACCTTCTCACTCAGCTGGGTCCAGCTTCAAGCCCTGACTTAGTTTAGATGCGCATCCTTAAGTCCATAAAATTTAGTTTACCTTTTATTCTTTTAATTGTGTCTGAGTCTTCAACCAAATCAAACGAGTTAAATAATAAATGGTAACTAAAGTCTTCTCCTTTATCTGTTGTGTTGTCTTATCACATTCTGATCATTTCAATCAGATTTCAGCTTCAAGTAACCTCCACTACTATAACATGAAAAATAAATTGTTTATCTTCAGTGTCAAATCAGTGCTTGATCTGCCTCAAACATTGACTTCCTCTTCCTTCATCTCACTTCTAACAAAATTTACTGAAGGTCCCTGTTTTTTTAGTTGCAATCTCACATTTGCATCATTTCATTGTCTTTTTTCTATAAATCTCTCACTCCCTCTTTAGAAGTTCATTTACTTATTGATTAAATGACAATTTAGACCTTTTGATAATATAGGGAAAAACACAGATTTCATCACCGTGGGAATAATTGTTAGCTTTACCTTGTTCCAAGGCCAGAGGCTGCAGAAATATCAGTGCCTTTTGTACACAGTACAGAGCTAAGTATCTTCTATGACTTAATGTGGTTCTAGTACCTAATCTAGAAAAAATAACATATACGGGGATGTCTTTGAGGCAAACTCATTGTACATTTCAAGCAAGGGGAAACTTTAGAGAGAAATACACAAAGCAGAAAGGAGACGCTAATTAAGGTATATAAATCTTCCAAATCCATCATGGATGACAATAGGATGATAAATAACACTATCAGTATCTCTTTGCATCTACCTTTTCATAGTAGTAAGTATATTTTAAAATGTATGCAAGTATTTGAAAGACAACATCATAAAATATTCAAGTATTGAATGTGTAAGTATATAAATTCATAGTTGTCAAAGCACTTTAATGTAGTAAGCTTACTGTTCTTTCCATCTAGTCTAAAAACTGTTGGTGGAAAACCTATGACTCCTAGAGAATAAAATAACATTATCAAAGTCACATAGAACTGAAAAACTGGTTGGATCAAGATTCAGATTCAAGATATTTATTGACTCGTAAATATTAATTTAGCACCTGTGTGCTAGGGGTAAAACCTATGCTTGGGGTAAAACCAAGAATTTTCTTATATCACTATGACTTTGAAGCTCATGCTATAAATTGAATAGAAAGATAATCTTTTAAAAAGCCATTGTGAATTGCCATTTCTTTCCAGTTTGACAGATTTTTTTGGTTTAGGCTTTAGAGTTGTCTGAAGCTCAAAAATACAATCTGGTATCATTAAAAAAAAAAAAAACATTTCTGAAGCACCTCTGACTATTAGTGCATTTATTTGTGGTGTAGAATTATAGCATTTTCTCTATATTAATGTTGAGGCATCAACAAACACAAACAGCATTACTCTTAAAATGACTTCAATTTAAGAACATCTGTACTTTTTCAGTAGAATACACAGTCAACTTCATAATTAGATTTTGTAACCTCAAATTAGATGTGTAAATAAAGCATCTTATTTTAACTGACAGGAGATATACATCAGTAGCTTTCTTGTCTTCTAAAGTTAAAAAGAATCGCTTGTTTGTTTTCTATGATCCAAGTAGAATGTATGGGTACAGAATCTCTTAAAGCACTTTGCTTGTTAAAATCTAACTGAATATTGTAGGGCATTCAGTGTAGCACTGTAAGTTGCCTTAATCATGACATTGAGGGGAAAACTGTCAACTCTAGGTAGTTTCAAATTTTTTTATAACCAAGCCAGCTTTCCTAGTTCAGTATTCAATGCCCCACATTTCTGTTTTTGCACAAATTATCTGTCCCATGAGTAATCAAAAGCTTTTAATAATCTGTCGGTTGAAAACTGTCCATAGGTGCTTGTTTTTGTTAATGCATTCTTTCACTCCAATCTCCAGTTTACTCACTAAGCTGTTGGCTTTTTAATTCTGTAGAATTCTGGCTTTATAAACCCAGTGAGCTTGTGATAACTTTTAGTACCATTTTGTAGTCCAGGAGTGCAGCTTTGAACTTGGCAAGCTCCCCGGAACTCCAGATAATAACGTGATGTTTAGCCAGTTGATTGCTCAGGCCAGGCCTTAATGGGAAGTTTCACCTTCATGGATCCACCATGGCCCCACACAGCTAGTTCTGATGCTTACTTTTGTCAGTATATCCATGTGTGACCATTCTCTGAATCTCAGTGGTCTAAAAGACATTGACTTATGAGCCAGAATAGTAATAATTTACAACTGGTTAGGAGAACTTGGCATCTGCTTACTTTAGTGCCTTACAAGTAAGTAGGTTTATTCAGATAAATAAAGATCAGGAGTATGCCTGGTGAATACTGTGTTATAGAAAAGTAGACTACTTTGAAAGATTTCTGTATCCTAACTGAAAACAATGTGTATCCACTGCAGAGAAAGTTTAAAGGAAAGAGATTAATTACTGGAAGTACAACTTTTCTTGAGGGTATTGAA
This sequence comes from Oreotragus oreotragus, assembly GCA_006410675.1. Classification (NCBI taxonomy): domain Eukaryota; kingdom Metazoa; phylum Chordata; class Mammalia; order Artiodactyla; family Bovidae; genus Oreotragus; species Oreotragus oreotragus. The sequence goes on from SJYX01010619.1 coordinate 32,706, forward strand.
GAAACTAATTATCTCTAGCTCATTATCCTTTAACACATCATCCTTATGTTGTAGTTAACAACATATTCCTTCTTTTGCTTTCAAGGCATATGCAATATTTATTTTTTGTCACCTGAATTGTTTAAGTTATGAGAGGAAAACTCATTTATTTTATAAAGCATATTGTCCAATTATAGCATGAATTACTTCTGGAGCCTCTCAAATACTGATTTTAAATATTAATCCATTTCTCCATTCACTTTTATATATTTGTTTATTCAAAAATAGCCTGTCTTGTTAGTTTCAATCTTTCTTTTCTCTGAACTTCCATTCTATTACTTTCTTTAGTAGCTTCATTAAATAATTACTTGACCAACTCTTGTAACTATTGTTTGGACTTTCATTCTTTCCAATCTATGCTGGCCTGGGTCAATTTCAATATTCTAAAAATTACCTAAGTTGACTCTAGGTACCTGTCCTAAAATTTTATATTATGGAAGATCTGAGTGCTCAGTTGGCCTTTCTGAAGGCAACTCTCTTTCTAAAGATCTGAACTCTCAGTTGCCTGTCATTGACAGCAGGAAAATGAATGCTTCATTGATCTCTCAGAGACAATACTAATAAGGAATACATAATTTTCCTCTAGTTCTATTCCTAGAGTTAAGCCAAAGAGGTCAATAATATCATAGGGTTAATCAGCTTTGAAGCAGAAACTGTGAAGTCCAAAACATGACAGCATAAATCACTATAAAAATCACAGAGAATTTTTCTCAGGAAGGCAGAATCTGGTTATTCTCAGAATCTGTCTTTTCTGTTCTCATAATTGTGATTTCTTTTGAATATTGATATTCTATTTTACATTTCATGCACTGGAGAAGGAAATGGCAACCCACTCCAGTGTTCTTACCTGGAGAATCTCAGGGATGGGGAGCCTGATGGGCTGCTGTCTATGGGGTCACACAGAGTCGGACACGACTGAAGCGATTTAGGAGCAGCAGCAGCATAAGGGATATAGAAACAAATAATCTGATTATATTGAGATCATATTTTGTTGCAATAGTGTATAAAACAATTATATGCTGGGTAGGTATGCTTTGCTTCTTAATGAGACCTAACACAATAGCGCATTCATTTATTTATGAAAATAAATTAGGTAATACTCAGCACAACAAAAACATTCCTTACTTATATCTAACAATAAAAACCTTAAGCACAATAAAATATTTAACTTAGAAAAATTTTATTCATGTATTTATTTCTTAGACATATATCTATCTCATGAGTATAATTTACAAATGAATAGAAAACTACTTGTCTGTCATGTTCCTGGTCTAGTTATATGTAATCATACAAACCTCTGATTCTTACAGAGCAATTAATAGTTTTTGTTTGTTTTATATCTTTTGGGGGAAAGCATTATTGTTTATAAATATAACTATCAAGATTACCAGTGATAAATATTACAAAAAGAGAGATTATTTAGGTTTGCAAAATTCTTGTGAAATATTTTTGTCCTAATTTGTGGTAGTCTGAAAGTTCATGTATCTTATATAAAAAATCTGCCTACTGAACCTGCTATAAAATAGATAACAGAGTTATGATTGGCTTTTACAAGTGCCCATCATTTATAAAATTAGCCCTGAAAAATTAGCAGAAGAGGCAAGAACACACCCTCTTTAAAGCGATTTCTGATTTGTGTTAGAGATGAATGCCAGAACACCCTTCAAGGAACAGATAATGACAGACTACTTCAGTGTTTAAAGAAAGAAATTGATCTCGGCAGAAAGAGAGAGAAATTCAGTGAGTATGTTTCATTTTGATTAGCATAGAGAAGACAGCAACTTCTGTCTCATAGTCTTTGAAAATTTTTTCTAATTAGTTTCAAGAGACGAGTCTTCAAAAACCAAAATATTCATTTATTTACTCTTTAGTCAATATACATAGAATGCCTACTATGTGCCAAACCCTGGCCTATTCAAAGAAGATAAAATGGTGAATAAAAATAGCCAGGCTTAAAGTAAAACAACCCAAACTTCTCAAATCATTTCATGAATCTATGAATCAATTTTATTATTTTTTTAGGAATTACTTAACTACTGAGCTTTTTGATTTGAAATTTTAAAAAGCCCCTGGTTTAAGATTTGTAAAGCCTGAAATTGCATAAATGAAAATAAATACCGAATATTCTATATCCTTAGGTAAAATATTTTTTTCAACAGTGCTATGGGAAAAAATTACAGCATTTAGTGGAACTTTAAAACACAATTTTGACTGTTTACATAATATAAGAAAATTTGTCTCTAATTTTAAGAGTAAAGAATTCTAGGTTCAAATTTTGACCTTTAATTTACTGCGTGACAAAGTTATTCTGATTAGTACAGAATCCAGGTAAAATTTATGTGAAAGGGTTTCAAAACGTGTGAAAGGGAAGCTGACATAATTTGTGAGCATAAACTCATTAAAGAGCCAAGGAGCCTGTGTAATGTGAGTACACAGAAAGCATGAGTCCATGTTTGCACTCAGCGAAGGAAGCTTTCATTTGAAACTCAGTCTGCCAAAAAAGTACTCTTTGTGTAGAAAGCTGGCAGGAGAGAATTCCTCCCTTTACAGCAGAAAACACAGACCATAGAGGCAGTGAGCAAGAGAGACAGAGAGAACAGAGCATAGGAAGATAAAAGTAGAAAGACAAGCTTTTCTTCCGTGGATATAACTAGTGGTGTGTATTTTGTGAGCATATTAAAGGGAAGTGAAACATCAGCATAGAACTAATAATAGTCTGTTCTTAATACAAACGTTGAACAATTGTACAAACACAGGCTGAGGATTTTCTGCAAATAATAAAGGAAAGCATCAATGCATATTATCCTGGGAGAATAGCAAAGCAGTGTCACAAAAACATATCAGGTAATTTAGAGAAACCTTCCTAGACCCATAAAGCAAATAAATGCTTTTCTCTAGTTCCTTACTGGGGACAGTTGAAATTAACTTCAGCATTTTAATTCATTTTCCGAATGCAACTCTGTTTCTGTTACTCGTGGTCTTATTAGACTATGTAGTAATTTTACTCTATAAGACATTTCAATCATTTTCATAAATGTACTTATTATATTTAAAATACCTCTTCTAAGTAACTGAATTAATTTTCACTGTCATATAGGACTCTATGTTATAGAAAACAGCATCAGGTAGGTATAATTACATGCATATATGCCTATACTCTGTAGCAAACAAAAACACTGGTAATCGATTAATGACCATCTGTAAGGGAAGGTAAAATGAATACTACAACTATTGCATGACTATTATACACCCACTAGGTAGAACAAACTGAAGTAACTAGTCTAGGAAATTTACTTAGGAAGTACTCATAGGTGAAGAAACAAGGTGCAGGATAATGAAAATTTTCACATCTTTACAATATTTACATTTTTGTAAAATGCCCAGTGCACTTGGAACACTTTGTATGTATATGTGCATATATACACATTTACAAAATATCTAAATAAAATTATATAAACAGGATGAAAATAGAGAAGGGTCTATACTAGGTGATTAACAGATATGAGAAAAGGTAGGGACTTTCTGATGGTGCTTTTTTATTGTTATTATTATGTATTTATAATTTTTTATAATTGATTTGAGGTATGTTATAGACATATGCACTCAACATGCCAGCAAAGTTGGAAAACTCAACAGTGACCACAGGCCTGGAAAGGGTCAGTTTTCATTCCAATCCCAATGAAAGGCAATGCCAAAGAATGCTCAAACTACCACACAAGTGCACTCATTTCACCCACTAGCAAACTAATGCTCAAAATTCTCCAAGCTGGGCTTCAACAGTATGTGAACTGTGAAATTCCACATGTTCAAGCTGNTGGAAAGGGTCAGTTTTCATTCCAATCCCAATGAAAGGCAATGCCAAAGAATGCTCAAACTACCACACAAGTGCACTCATTTCACCCACTAGCAAACTAATGCTCAAAATTCTCCAAGCTGGGCTTCAACAGTATGTGAACTGTGAAATTCCACATGTTCAAGCTGGATTTAGAAAAGGCAGAGGAACAAGATACCAAACTGCCAACATCTGTTGGATCATCAAAAACACAAGAGAGTTCCAGAAAACATCTACTTCTTCTTTATTGACTATGCCAAAGCCTTTGATTGTGTAGATCATAATAAACTGTGGAAAATTCTTAAAGAGATGGGATTAACAGATCACCTGACTTGCCTCCTGAGAAGCCTGTATGCAGATCAAGAAGCAACAGTTAGAACTGGACATGGAATGACAGGTTCCAAACTGGGAAAGGAGTATGTCAAGGCTGTAAGTTGTAACCCTTCTTATTTAACTTATGTGCAGAGTATATCATGAGAAACGCTAGACTGCATGAAGCACAAACTGGAATCAAGGATGCCGGAAGAGATATCAATAACCTCAGATATACAGATGACACCACACTTAGGGCAGAAAGCAAAGAAGAACTAAAGAGCCTCTTGATGAAAGTGAAAGAGGAGAGTGAAAAAGTTGGCTTAAAACTCAACATTTAGAAAACTAAGATCATGGCATCCGGTCTGATCACTTCATGGCAAATAGATGGGGAAACAATGAAAACAGTGACAGAGTTTATTTTCTTGGGCTCCAAAATAACTGCAGCCATGAAATTAAAAGACACTTGCTCCTAGGAAGAACAGTTATGACCAACCTAGACAACATATTAAAAAGCAGAGATATTACTTTGCTAACAAAGGTTGTCTAGTCAAAACTTTGGTTTTTCCAGTAGTCACGTATGGATGTGAGAGCTGGACTATAAAGAAAGCTGAGCACCAAAGAATTGATGCTTTTGAACTGTGGTGTTGGAGAAGACTCTTGAGAGTCCCTTGGACTGCAAAGAGATCCAACCAGTCCTTCCTAAAGGAAATCAATCCTGGATATTCATTGGAAAGACTGATGCTGAAGCTGAAACTCTGATACTTTGGACACCTGATTCAAAGAACTGACTTACTGAAAAGACCCTGATGCTGGGAAAGATTGAAGGTGGGAGGAGAAGGAGATGGCAGAAAATGAGATGGTTGGTTGGCATCACCAAGTCAATGGACATAAGTTTGAGTAAGCTATGGGAGTTGGTGATGGACAGGGAACCCTGACACTCAGTAGTCCATGTTGTCGCAAAGAGTCAGGCATTACTGAGCAACTTAACTGAACTGACTGATGTTGTATACATATAGCATTGTATTAGTTACAGGTACACAGTATAATAATTTGATATTTGCATGCATTGTGAAGGGCTTCCCTGAAGGCTCACTGGGTAAAGAATAAACTGCAGTGCAGGAGACACAGGAGATGTAGGTTCAGTTCCTGGGTTAGGAAGATCCCCTGGAGGAGGGCATGGCAACCAACTCCAGTATTCTCTCCTGTAGAATTCCATGAACTGAAGAGCCTGGTGGGCTGCAGTCTATGAGGTCACAGAGTCAGACATGACTGGATGACTAAGCACAGCACACACATGTACAGTGTGAAATGATCTAAGTAAGTCTAGTAAGTAACTAGTAAGTCTAGTTAATATCCTGCAGCTTTTATAGTCAAAGAACTTTAGTTTTTTTTTTATGATAAGCATTTTTCAGATCTACTTTCTTATCAACTTTCAAATAGGCAATACTGTTTCACTAACTGTAGTTGCCACGTTGTACATTATAACCCCATGATATGTTTATAATATTATAACTGGAAGGTTTTACCTTTTGACCCTCTCACTCATTTCTACCTTCCATGCCCCTGTTCCTCTCTATCTCTGGCAACCATCAATCTGGTTTCTGTATCTCGAGCTTGGTTTATAGTTTTGGGTTTTATTTTTGCCTTAGATTTCACATATAAGTGATATCATGTAGTATTTGTTTATCTTTGCCTGGGCTGTTTCCCTAGGCATAATGCCCTCAAGGTCCATCTGAATATGCTATTTTTCATTTTTTTGAAGATGAAAAAAAAGAAGAACAAAAAGCAAAGCAAAACAAACAAAATAAAAAGACAAGAATAGAAAAATGGTTACCTAAAATGTATTTGTAACATTGCTTATAGATTAATGCATCATTATTTATGTATCTATGTTCATGAAGAATTTAACTAAATGTTAAGAAATGATTCTGATTCTTGAGTGATAGACTTATTAAGTGGTACTCCACACAGATGCTGTTTTGATTCTTAAATTTTTGACCCACATTACCAAAAAATATCCATTCAATACTTTTCATTTACCCTATAGTGTTCATAGTTAAATTGAAATTTTAAATGTAATTTGAGATTATTTCCAAAAATAAATTTTCTGGACAATATTATAATATTCCAGAAAAAACAATATTATATTTAGATAATTTAATATTTATACATAAACTCTCATAACATTTTCTAAGTCTAACTGTAATACTTTTTGAAGCATAGTTTAAAATTAAAGTATAATAGTTTCAATGTTTCAATATGAAATATATATCAAGATATATCAATATTAACCTCTGTCTGCATTTAGTAACTTTAAAAATAATTTTGTTTTGCAATGTAGTAATAAAGAATTACTCTATCTTTTCCCCTGTAGTTTATTTTCTGGTTAAAGTTTTATCTAAGTGAAGTCAAGATTCATTATTTCATATACAATGCAGGATAATACCTTTTTAATATAATGAATTACTGAACAATAGGAAAGCAGCTTTATTTTTTCTGAAAGCCCTTTGATATTTTGCTTTAATAAAGTATATGAACCATTGGTAATGGCATATTATTTTATATAAATAATTATTAAGAGCTTGAGTAATTTCTTAATGATTGAAAATATAACTATTCTATTGTGATAAACTTTGAATGATGAGCAAACTTTTTTTCCGTCTGTGAAACACACATTTTGCCCAAGCCCTAGAAGATTCAAAACTTTCAATGTCTTAATTAATTATAGGTTCCAGTGTGTTTGCATACTTAAACTACTATAAGAGAAAAAGTTGTGGTTTCCTCTAAATCCAATACATTCTAGGAAAAAAAAATAAAAAAACTACTTGCAATAACAACAAAATGTAAACTTCAAATATAAGCATGTATGCTGAGCAGAACCCTGAAAAGAATAAATAAGAAAGCTGAATTATATCAATGCTACTTATATTTTAAATCAAATTTCAAGTTTTTTTTTTAATTTTCTTATTCACTGATGTTTGAAAAACTTAATAATAGATGACATTTATTGAGTGCTTCATATGCCAGTCACTACTGTAGGTGATTTATATGTCTGAATGTATTTAACCCATAAAAATCTTTGTGAAATATGAACTATTAATCATTTTATGAATGATGAAACCAAGACACTAAAAGATTAAGTACAATGTTAAGAAATTTAATGGGTACAAAATTTCAGTTATGCTAGGTGAGTAATTTCTAGAACTCTGCTATAAAACATTATGTCTATAGTTAACAATGTAGTGTCATATGTTTCAAACTTTATTCAAAGAGTAGACTGTACGTCAAGTGCTGTTACCACAAAAAGAGAAAACAAAACAAAAAGAGAAACAGAGGGACATAAGGAAACTCTGGGAGGTATTGGTTATAACTATAATGTTAATTGAGGTGATGGTGTCACAGATATCAGTTCAGTTCAGTTCAGTCTCTCAGTCATGTCTGCCTCTTTGCGACCCCATGAATCACAGCATGCCAAACCTCCCTGTCCATCACCAACTCCCAGAGTCCACCCAAACCCATGTCCATTATGTCAGTGATGCAATTCAACCATCTCATCCTCTGTCGTCCCCTTCTTCTGCCCTCAATCTTTTCCAGCATCAGGGTCTTTTCAAATGAGTCAGCTCTTCGCAACAGGTGGCCAAAGTAGTGGAGTTTCAGATCCAAACTCAGTCCTTCCAATGAACATCCAGGACTGATCTCCTTTAGGATGGACTGGTTGGCTCTCCTTGCAGTCCCAGGCACTCTCAAGAATATTCTCCAACACCACAGTTCAAAAGCATCAATTCTTCAGTGCTCAGCTTTTTTGTACTCCAACTCTCACATCCATACATGACCACTGGAAAAACCATAAAGATAGACCTTTGTTGGCAAAGTGATGTCTCTGCTTTTTAATATGCTGTTTAGGTTGGTCATAACCTTCTGTCCAAGGAGCAAGTGTCTTTTAATTTCATGGCTGCAATCACCATCTGCAGTGATTCTGGAGCCCAGAAAAAATAGTGTCAGCCACTATTTCCACTGTTTCCCCATCTATTTGTCATGAAATGATGGGACTGGATGCCATGATCTTAGTTTTCTGAATGTGGAATTTTAAGCTAATTTTTTCACTCTCCTCTTTCACTTTCATCAAGAGGCTCTTTAGTTCTTCTTCACTTTCTGCCATAAAGGTGGTGTCATCTGCATAACTTAGGTTACTGATACTCTCCTGGAAACCTTGATTCCAGCTTGTGTTTCATCGAGCCCAGCGTTTCTCATGTTGTATTCTGCATATAAGTTAAATAAGCAGGGTGAAAATATACAGCCTTAACATACTCCTTTTCCTATTTAGAACCAGTCTGTTGTTCCATGTCCAGTTCTAACTGTTGCTTCCTGACCTGCATACAGGTTTCTCAAGAGGCAGGTCAGGTGGTCTGGTATTCCCTTCTCTTTAAGAATCTTCCAGTTTATTGTGATCCATACAATCAAAGGCTTTGGCATAGTTAATAAAGCAGAAATAGGTGTTTTTCTGGAACTCTCTTGCTTTTTCAATGATCCAGTGGATGTTGACAAATTGATTTCTGGTTCCTCTGCCTTTTCTAGAATCAGCTTGAACATCTAGAAGTTCATGGTTCACACATTGCTGAAGCCTGTCTTGGAGAATTTTGAGCATTACTTTACTAGCATGTGATATGAGTGCAATTGTGCGGTAGTTTGAACATTCTTTGGTATTACCTTTATTTGGGATTGGGATGAAAACTGACTTTTTTCCAGTCCTATGGCCACTGCTGAGTTCTCCAAATTTGCTGACATATTGAGTGCAGCACTTTCACAGCATCATCTTTTAGGATTTGAAATAGTTTAACTGGTATTTTGTCACCTCCACTAGCTTTGTTCACAGTGATGCTTCCTAAGGCCCACTTGACTTCACATTCCAGGATGTCCAGCTCTAGGTGAGTGTGAGTGATCACACATTCGTGATTATCTGGGTTGTGAAGATCTTTTTTTTTTTTTTTTGCAGTTCTTCGGTATATTCTTTCACCTCTTCTTAATATTTTCTGCTTCTGTTAGGTCCATACCACATCTGTCTTTTATTGAGTCCATCTTTGCATGAGTTGTTCCCTTGGCATCTCTAATTTTCTTGAAGAGTTCTCTAGGCTTTCCCATTCTATTGTTTTCCTCCATTTATTTACATTGATCACTGAGGAAGTCTTTCTTATCTCTCCTTGCTATTTTTTGGAACTCTGCATTCAGATGGTTAATCTTTCCTTTTCTCCCTTGCTTTTCACATCTCTTCTTTTCACAGCTATTTGTAAGGCCTCCTCAGGCAGCCATTTTGCTTTTTTGCATTTCTTTTTCTTGGGGATGGTCTTGCTCCCTGTCTCCTGTACAATGTCATGAACCTCCATCCATAGTTCATCAGGCACTCTATCAGATCTAGTTCCTTAAGTCTATTTCTCACTTCCACTGTATAGTCATAAGGGATTTGATTTAGGTTGCACCTGAATGGTCTAGTAGTTTTCCCCACTTTCTTCAAGTTAAGTCTGAATTTGCCAATAAGGAGTTCATGATCTGTGCCACAGTCAGCTCCTGGTCTTATTGTATAGAGCTTCTCCATTTTGGCTACAAAGGATATAATCAATCTGATTTCGGTGTTGACCATCTGGTGATGTCCATGTGTAGTGTCTTCTCTTGTGTTGTTGGAAGAGGGTGGTTGCTATGACCTGTGCGTTCTCTTGGGAGAACTCTGTTAACCTTTGCCCTGCTTCATTCTGTACTCCAAGGCCAAATTTGCCTGTTACTCCATGTGTTTCTTGACTTCCTACTTTTGCATTCCAGTCACCTATAATGAAAAGGACATCTTTTTGGGGGTGTTCGTTGTAGAAGTTCTTGTAGGTCTTCATAGAACTGTTCAACTTCAATTTTCAGTGTTACTGGTCGAGCCATAGACTTGGATTGCCATGATACTGAATGATTTGCCTTGGAAATGAACAGAGGTCATTCTGTTGTTTGTGAGACTGCATCCAAGTTCTGCATTTCGGGCTCTTTTTTTGAGTATGATGGCTGCTCCATTTCTTCTAAGGGATTCCTGCCCACAGTGGCCATGTTAAAATTGAACAAATTAAATATTTTCAGTTGTTTTTATATGAATGATATCTTCTTTAAGCTGTTGAAAAAAAAATTTGTCCAGCTCACTCATCCAGGATGTGTAGAGCTGTGCTTTAGCTTAGACAGATCACTGTCTGCTATTACACCAGGGTTTCTCAAACTCACCTCTGCTAACATTTGGGATCAAATAATTTTCTGTTGTAGTGAAATTTCCTGTGCCTCTTAGTATGTTTAGCAAACTATTTTCCTATGCTTATGAGGTGCCACCCCATGAATCATGGCAACCAACAGTGTCTCCAAGTATTATTAAGTGTTTCCTGGGGACAAGTCTCTATCAGTTGAGAAACACTGGGTTAGACTCAGAAGTCTATTAAGACCTCTGACTTAGCGGTGGAGAAGATGAAAATAAAAGTTCGTTTAATGAGATCAGGAAGGACTGGGTGTTAGGTAAGGCATCTGCAGTACCCACTAGCTATGTCATCTGTTGCCCTTTGTCCTCTGTGCTGGAATGTGCTGAGTTGCTGCGTCTTTTCTGACTCTTTGTGACCCCATGTACTGTAGCCCACCAGACTCCTCTCTCCATGGGTCTTCTCCAGACAAGAGTACTGGAGTGAGTTGCCATGCCCTTCTCCAGGGATCTTCCCAAAGAAGGGATGAAACCCAGGCATCCCACATTGCCAATAGATTCTTTACAG
>SJYX01010619.1:44129-70639 GCA_006410675.1 Oreotragus oreotragus
ATTAAATTATTTACTGTCTTATGCTTATAGAAATATATATATATATATATATATATATAAAATATTTACATGTATAAATATATATTTATTTATATAAATTTGTCCTTTACTACATAATGTGTCCTGTATATATATATAAATTTCCTTTATTACTACCTATGTATTTGTCCTCTACTACAATGAATATTCTTGAGGTTTTGTTTTGCTTCTTGTTTCTCTTATTCCAAGGGGACTATGGATAAGAAGTGAGGGCAAGTCATTGCTATTTAAGAACGTTTGAAGATATCAAATGGTCCCAATGCAGGCATGTTCTGATTCTGTATATTTAAGGGTGAAGATATCAATCACAACTCAGAAATTCTGTGCACATAGGTACTCATAATCAGAGCTTCCATTCATGGCCTGACCAAAGAGAAAAGATAAGGTGTTCCTCCCTCTTTTCCTCCTTCCCTCCCTCCCTAAAATGTGTCAAAGCGAAAGTGAAAGTGAAAAGCAAAAGTGAAAGTGAAAGTCACTCAGTTGTGTCCGACTCTCTGCAACTCTATAGACTATACAGTCCATGGAATTCTCTAGGCCAGAATACTGGAGTGGGTAGCCTTTCCCTTCTCCAGGGTATCTCTCAACCCATGGGTCAAACCCAGGTCTCCTCCATTGCAGGCAGATTCTTTACCAGCTGAGACACAAGGGAAGCCTAAGAACTGTGGAGTGGATAGCCTGCTCCTTCTGCAGGGGATCTTCCTGACCCACGAATTGAACTGGAGTCTCCTGCATTGTAGGCAGAATCTTTACCAATTGAACTATCAGGGAAGCCATGTAAAATATGTCAAGCAAAGTTTAAATGAAGTTTTTTTCTGAATATGGACATTATCTCCTAAGAGGATGAATTGAAGAAGGAAGAAAGATGAGTAAAAGGAACATATATATATATATATAGTCGCTCAGTCACTCAGTCGTGTCCAACTCTGTGACCCTATGGACTGCAGCACAACAGGCTTCTCTGTCCTTCACCATCTTCTTGGGTCTGCTCAAACTCATGTCCATTGAGTCTGTGATGCCATCCAATTATCTCATCCTCTTCATCCCCTTCTCCTCCTGCCTTCAATCTTTCACAGCATCGGTTCTTTTCTAATGAGTCAGCTCTTTGCATCAAGTAGATAAAGTATTAGAGCTTCAGCATCAGTTCTTCCAATGAGTATTCAGGGTTGGTTTCCTTTAGGATTGGCTGGTTAGATCTTGCAGCTCAAAGGACTGTCAAGAGTCTTTTCCAACACGACAGTTCAAAAACATCAGTTTTTTGATGTTCAGCCTTCTTTATGATCCAATTTGCTCATCCATACATGACTACTGGAAAAAGCATAGCTTTAACCATACAGGCATTTGTCAGCAAAGTAATGTTTCTTTTTTTTTAATCTCATCCTCTTCATCCCCTTCTCCTCCTGCCTTCAATCTTTCACAGCATCGGTTCTTTTCTAATGAGTCAGCTCTTTGCATCAAGTAGATAAAGTATTAGAGCTTCAGCATCAGTTCTTCCAATGAGTATTCAGGGTTGGTTTCCTTTAGGATTGGCTGGTTAGATCTTGCAGCTCAAAGGACTGTCAAGAGTCTTTTCCAACACGACAGTTCAAAAACATCAGTTTTTTGATGTTCAGCCTTCTTTATGATCCAATTTGCTCATCCATACATGACTACTGGAAAAAGCATAGCTTTAACCATACAGGCATTTGTCAGCAAAGTAATGTTTCTTTTTTTTTAGTATACTGTCTAGGTTTTCTTCCAAGGAGCAAGGGACTTTTAATTTCATGGCTGCAGTCATCATCTACAGTGATTTTGGAGTGCAAGAAAATAAAGTCTGTCATTATTTTCATGTTTCCCCATCTATTTTTCATGAAATATTGAGACCAGATGCTATGACCTTAATTTTTTGAATGTTGAGTTTTAAGCCAGCTTTTCACTCTCCTCTTTCACCTTCAGCAAGAGGCTCTTCAATTCTTCTTCACTTTCTGCTATAAAGCTGGTGTCATCTGCATATCTGACGCTATTAATATTTCTCCTGGCAATCTTGATTCCTGCTGTGATTTGTCCAGCATGGCATTTTGCATGATGTACACTGCATGTAAGTTAAATAAGCAGGGTGACAATATACAGCCTTGTCGTACTCTTTTCCCAATTTTGAAACAGACCTTTTTTTCATGGCTTCTGTTTCTAACTGCTGCTCCTTGACCTACATACAGGCTTCTCAGGTGGCAGGTGAGGTGGTCTGGTATTTCCATCTCTTTAAGAATATTACACAATTTGTTGTGATCCACACAGTCAAAGGCTTTAGAGTAGTCAATGAAGCAGAACTAGATGTTTTTCTGAAATTCTCTTGCTTTTTCTATGACCCAACGGATGTTGGCAATTTGATCTCTGGTTATTCTGCCTTTTCTAAATCCAATTTAAATATTTGGAAGTTCTTGATTCACGTACTGTTGAAGGCTGTCTTGGAGAATTTTGAGCATTAATTTTCTAGTGTGTGAAATGAGTGCAATTATGCAATACTTTGAATGTTCTCTGTCATTGCTCTTCTTTGGAATTGGAATGAAAACTGACCTTTTCTAGTCCTGTGGCCAATGCTGAGTTTTCCAAATTCTGGCATATTGAGTGAAGCACTTTAGCAGCATCACTGTTTAGGATTTGATTCGAAAATATTTTATCCTTCCAAAGATAATCACTTGCAAGCAGTTTAATTTTTAGTGCCAAAGTCCCCTTCTAATATCTCAACTTCAATATCTGCCTCCACTCTAACTTGGCCACACAATCCATATCCCATCTCAGCCTTTAGGTGACCATGTCTCAGATCTCCCATGCACCACAAGTAAAACAGGTAAAGAGTGGCTATTAAAAAAATCGCAGTTAGCCTTTAATTTCTTAATTAAAATGAAATATATTAATTGAATAGAAAATGGCTCAGAATTGATAAATAACTCTAAAATTTACTATAATTCTAGCTTCACAGGCCTTTTCTCTTATGAGGGAAATATTTTGTTTCTACAGCAATGAGTAAAGATTTTAATAGTAAATAGATACCATGGTGTTAAAATTACCTGTGACATAATAGCAATTAGCAAAGGATGGCATACATGGATAGCAATGAAATAATGGTAGTCACTTAGGGGAAATATCACATCAGTGATCAGATGAACAAAAGCAAATGCAACTTATTATTTTACATTCTTACTAAGTGCTATTAAAGTTTCTTTGTTTTCCTGTCACTTAATAATAGCAAATTTAATTCACATGCTCATTGTATACTGAGGAAAAAGAAAATGAATGGCTGTTAGAATAGATAAAATCTCCTTTGCTAGCAAAAACATTTTTGATAATTTTCTTTTTGGCTTGATGTGTTTTAGATGATTCCATTTTGTTGTATAATAAGTTATTTCTTCAACAGGATACAACTTATAAAAACATATTATTTTACTATTATTAATTTTTAGCCAAGAATCTCATCAGTTATTCTGCAGTCTTGATACATAACCAAAGTTCCAATTTCTTGTATCGTCATGTTCCATGACAGTACTATGTACAGTACAGTCCTTTTGCATAACAGTATATCTGAAGCAAAACAATTGCTGTTTTAGATATTTTGGTAGTAATCTGTGTTTTGTAAAGCTTGAAACATAATGATAGGTTCTGGAAAATTAAAACATCACTGTGTTTCTGCAGAAAGCCTCCAAATGTTGGAATAGACTTAATGTAAGGAAAATTATGTAGTCCTTCAAGCAGAGCATATGAGTCCTGGGAACCCTTTAATATTCAAATCAATAATGGAGTTCAAAACATGTTATTGAATAACATTAATACCAAGCTAGAGAAATGTCATAAAATTAGGCTTATCCCATGCAGAAACATTATGTGTGTGTGTTTGTGTGTGCATGTGTGTGTATATGTATATGTATATATATATATAATAACTTTTAATAATAAGTAAATATTTTTCCTAGTATAGAAAGATATGGCAACATCTCCTAAAGTGCATTATAAGATAAAATCACTTACAGTTTAGGTTGTTTGGATTGCAGTCTATTGACATGTTCTTTTAGTAAATTCCTCAGGGTTGAGAGGTGAAAACAGGAAAAAGGACAGAGTTGGAGAAAATAGAGATAAATCCATTATAGTACATAATTTATTTTAGGCATAAGTCCTTATATTCTTCTGGGTCTCATAAAAAGTATATAATATGGATATTATTATTACTTCCATTTACCAATGAGTAAAACGAGATCCAAATAATTTAAATGGCTGCCCAAGTTCACAGAGCTAAGAAGTAACTGAGATTGGAAACAAGACAGATCAAAAGTTGACATATAATTCTAAATATATTATAATATAATTCTAATTCTATATTTTGGTTTCAGAGTCTGTTTCTTATCTGTTCTGTTATTTTGAGTATGCCTGGAGTATCCTATAATTATCTAACTATCCAAGTGAATACCACTTTTTTTTTTCTGTATCATTTTCTGTTCCAATGGTAACTATTTATAAGATGATTTCTTTTCTACCATGCTTGTATGGACAAAGCTAAGTAAAGCTCCGCGTGGGTAACTATCATTAAAACTGACAATCTTGAATGGTATGGGATTTCTCTCAAAGAAAGTATAATCTCTACAATAGTCTCTGAAGCAAATAACTTTGTCGACAACTGTGTACTTGGTTAATAATACAAATTAAATAATATTTTCCCATGCTATTTTTTCCCATGCTATTTTCAAAGAAATGTGCTATAAAGTTGAACTGCTCAAACTTTTTAAAACATAAATTTGTATTTGTATTTAATTTAGTTAAATACATGTTTACATTTAAGTATTTATTTTAACTTTTTGAAAAGGTAGATGAGGAAAGGTAGTCAATTAGCATAATGCTTCTATGTGCCTTTCTTAATAAACAGTTGAAATATTTAAAACTCAAATCATTATAGAGAAGTATCATATTTAAGAAACTAAATACACTTAGTTAAAATCATTTTGAAGTGAACTCACAGTTTTCAAATAAGGAAAAAATTGGCAAATAAATACTTTTTATAATGACCTGATTATCATAATCTATATATATAGCAGATAAAATATTGCCTTTATGTGTACGGGATTTACTGAAGAAAATCAATATCCTCAGCTCCTCCAAAAAAAAGAGATAGAGGAGGTGTGGGAAATTGAAAGAGACAGAGGAATAGAGAAAGAGAGAGAAAGGAATTTGTTCCATTCTATAGGGTAAGGGTTAATCATAACAGGATTTAATGGAGAATCTTTGCTCTGTTTCAGTTTTACATTTCAGTATAGTGGGTATAATTCCTTATGCCATAAAGTTGGTTAAATAAAAGACTCAAAAATGTACTTTAAATGTTGAAGAAATACATTTTTTCTGTACAGATAATATCTTTACAATGTTCTGTAATAAGCTCAGCTCTGTATAAATTGAAAAACTATGACTTGTCTCACACCATCAGTTTTTACACATTGCTAAAATTAACCTAAAGAGTTTCAATTATTAAATTGCTTTAAAAATTCTTAGTGAATGCTTCCATGTAAACAAGTAGTTAGTATCCAAACATCTTAATGAATATCTATATTGTATGTGAAAGAATAAATGTAAAAACACTGGTCTTATCTGAAAAAAAATTTTTTGAAATCTTTAAAGCATGTGTATTCACTAACTTCAAATTTTATTTCAAAACTTGTAAAGTCTCAGAGCCAAGATCCGTCAGTTGTCTGTGCTTTATTGTTATTCAGCAAGCCTCTAAATCAGAGTTTCTATCTTGACATGATATTCAAAGTTTATTTTTGCAATATAATAAATGTCCCTTAAAATATGGCTTATCCTTTATATAATCATATATTGTAAAAAGCAAATCATGTATTCCAGAAGAAATAGATTAATAAAAAACTGGTTGTGGCACAGTTAGCTAAAGCACCATCTTAAGGAAGATATTAGTATTGTTCATCATTATCAAAGAAAGACTGTCTTCATAAATTATTTCTCATAAATGCCTGATGGTGTCTCACCTTAAGGAAAAGACTGAGATAGAGATGTTTCCTTCCTATTTTATAATCAAATACAATTTGTATGTATCACTTTGAATCTAACATTGCTGTACTGTAGTCTTTTGAAAATTTCCTTCTCCATTTTGCAGAACTCATGCATCTTAATTTGTCTTTCTCTATGCTTTAAAATAATATAAATAATAATATTTTGTTGTTATTGTTCAATCAAGTAGTGTCAAACTCTTTGCAGCTCTGTGGCCTGCAGCACACCATGCCCGTTTTATCTTCAAATATTTAAGAAACTTCTCAACTTCAAGCCAATATAGTCTATATTATATAAAGCACTCACTAATGTTTTTCTGAAATCATATTTTTTTATGTTTCCAAAGGAATGGTTTAAAACAGAACAAAAATGAAGCAGACACTTACACACCTTTTTTTGAAATGAAAGCCTTGTGATCCATGTAAATATAATACCACCTGAGATCAGTTATTCCTGTGGAAAAAAGTCTCATTCAGTGATCCCCTTATATACACTGCTAAAGGTCACAGGTGCTTGTATTCAGCTACACTCTTCTGGGTTCTCTGTATGTCTATTATGCCCTATAGAATAGGATTCTGCTAACTCAGTATTCACTTCACCAATGGAGAGGGCTAGTGATTTAAAAAAGTAATACGTATTTCCATAGTTAAAATTCTCAGACATGCCCCAGCTAATGCAAAATGCTGATGAGTTTCCAATCATGTGGAATTAATTTCTGGGAGAGGCTGTAGAGTAACATTAGGTTTGATGAGGAAATCAGCTAAAAAATGAAAGACCGGTGCATGAAAACTTTTCCTCAATTTAGCACTGCAATAGCCTTTGATGATCACTTAGAGCTCTGCTCATGCAAGAAAAGTAATATCCAGAAACCAAGTTATTAGTACTGTGAGTGAAATAAATCATTTAAAGATAAGCAATGTAGAAGGCTACTGCATCTTCTCGTTCTAAGCTTGGGTCTCTCACTGTGGATAATAACAATGATCATTTCATTATTAACTTGCTGATAATTGTAAGATTTTGAAAAATCACATTAAAAGTTTTCCTGCTGCTACTGCTGCTAAGTTGCTTCAGTCGTGTCCGACTCTGTGCGACCCCATAGACGGCAGCCCACCAGGCTCCCCCATCCCTGGGATTCTCCAGGCAAGAACTCTGGAGTGGGTTGCCATTTCCTTCTCCAGGGAATCTTCCCGACCCAGGGATCGAACCCAGGTCTCCTGCATTGCAGGCAGACACTTTAACCTCTGAGCCACCATTCATTATCTGCCTTAAAAATACCAGTAGGTTTTAGAGACATAATGATGTTCATATGTAAACTCAGGGCAATATAGAAGCAGATATTGTAGGAATTAGAGTTAAAAGATTTCATAATTTTAGAAAGTAAATGAAATATTTCTGAATTTTATAAGTAACTATGTGTTAACAAGTAACAAGTTGCTAAGACACCCTGGTGGCTCAGACGGTAAAGCGTCTGCCTACAATGCCAGTGTCTTTTTCACTTAGAAAAAAACAAAATCTAAAAAACCTTCTACTAACAATATAGTCAACCATGAAACTATTGGGCAATAGAATCTGGAAAATAAAGGATATGATCATTCTAAAAACTCCCGTCTTAGAGCTGTTATAGGAACACTGTACCTAAAATGCCTATTTTGTTCTGCCTTCTGCTGCTGCTGCTAAGTCACTTCAGTTGTGTCTGACTCTGTGTGACCCCATAGACGGCAGCCCACCAGGCTCCCCCATCCCTGGGATTCTCCAGGCAAGAATACTGGAGTGGGTTGCCATTTCCTTCTCCAATGCATGGAAGAGAAAAGTGAAAGTGAAGTCGCTCAGTCTGTCCGACTATTAGCGACCCCATGGACTGCAGCCCACCAGGCTACTCTGTCCATTGGATTTTCCAGGCAAGAGTACTGGGGTGGGCTGCCATTGCCTTCCCTGCTGTTCTGCCTATTAATATCAAAATATCCATTTCCTGCGATTTGTCAACACAATAGATTTACCATGATTAAACTGTAACTTTTTTAAAATTTGCTTTTTAAATGTTTTTCTAGTGATTTTTCACCTGAATATATTCAATTGAGCATAAAAAATTTGTAGTAATTAAAAACAGTTTGCGAACCCTATCACAATATCCATGAAGACAAACTTCATCAGCTTGTTCATCCAGTTTCATAAATTCCCCAGCTTTGTCTTTCTTCCTTCTCTCTTGCTCTTTGTGAAAGACCAATACAGTTTTACACCAATTCAGACCCAGTCTAATCCAAGACTTGCTTTTTGCTCTGATTTGAAAATATGAGGCATCAACCGTTATAAAAATGTGATTTAAATTGTGCTTAAAATTATATACTGCAGTTGATTTTTGTATTAATTTCAGGTATACTACAAAGTTATTCAGTTATACGCACACATGTATCTATTCTTTTTCAAATTCTTTTCTCATTTAGGTTATTACAGAATACTGAACAGAGTTCCTTGTGCTATATAATAGGTCCTTGTCGGTCATCTATTTTAAAGACAGTAATGTATATATGTCAATTCCAAACTGCCAATTTATCCTTCCTCTTCATCTTTCCTATTTGGTTTGTTTTCTAACAATAACAGACAATGTTTGTTTTTTAAGTCTGTGACTCAGTTTCTATTTGTAATTAACTTCCTGGTGGCTCAGAGGTTAAAGCGTCTGCCTGGAATGCGGGAGACCTGGGTTCGATCACTGGGTCGGGAAGATCCCCTGGAGAAGGAAATGGAAACACACTTCAGCTAATCTCCAGGTCCATCCATGTTGCTGCAAATGGCTTTATTTCATTATTTTTAGTGGTTGTGTAATATTCCATTATATATGTATCATATCTTTTTTTAAAGATTTTCATTATTTTACATTTCTGTTTGTTTCTTATTTATATAATTTGTTTATTTTAATTGAAAGATAATTGCTTTACAGTATTATGTTGGATTTCTGTCAAACATCAACATGAATCAGCCATAGATATACATATGTTCCCTCCCTCTTGAATCTCCTTCAACCCTCCCTCCTCATCCCACCCCTCTAGGTTGTTATAGAGCGCTGACTTGAGTTCCCTGAGGCTTACAGCAAATTCCCATTGTTCTATCTATTTTACATATAGTAATGTTTGTTCCCATGTTACTTTCTCCATACATCCCTCTCTTTCCTTCTTCCCATCTCTCCATGTCCAAAAGTTTGTTCTCTATGTCTGTGTCTCCATTGCTGCCCTGCACATAATTTTGTCAATAACATCTTTCTTGATTGCATATATATATGTTAGTATATGATATTTGTTTTTCTCTTTCTGCCTTGCTTCACTCTGTATAATAGGCTTTATGTTCATTCACCTCATTAGAACTGACTCGGTTGCATTCCTTTTATGACTGAGTAATATTCCCTTCCATATATGTACCACATCTTCTTTATCCATTCATCTGTCAGTGGTCATTTAGGTTGCTTTCCTGTCTTAGCTATTGTAAAAAGCACTGAAATGAATATTGGGTCAGATATATCCATTCACACCATGGTTTTCTTTGGTTTTGCTGAATCATATGGTAGCTCTACTTTTTCGTTTTTAAGCAGTCTACATACTGTCCATAGTGGCTGTACCAAATTACATTTCCACCAACAGTGTAGGAGGATTCCTTTTCTCCTTATTGTCTCTAGCATCTATTGTGGGTAGACTTTTTGATGATGGCCATTCTGGACTGATAGGTGATATCTCATTTTAGTTTGATTTGTATTTCTCTGATAATTAGTGATGTTGAGCATCTTTTCATGTACCTCTTAGCTTCCCTGGTGGCTCAGATGGTAAAGAATCTGCCTATAATATGAGAAACCTGGGGTTCAACCCTTGGATTGGGAAGATCCCCTGGAGGAGGACATGGCAACCTACATCAGTATTCTTGCCTGGAGAATCCCCATGGACAGAGGGTTCTGGCAAGCTACAGTCTATGGGATCACAAAGAGTCGGACATGACTGAGGGACTAAGCATACTTGGCTATCTATATATATTCTTTGGAACAAATGTCTATTTAGGTCTTCTGTCCATTTTTGATTGCTTTAAAAAAATTATTATTGAACTGCTTAAGTTAATATTTGTACATTTTGAAGATTGATCCCTTGTCCTTCACATCATGTGCAAATAATTTCTCCTATTCTGTGGGTTGTCTTTTCATTTTGCTTATGGTTTCCTTTGCTGTGCAATAACTTTTAAGTTGAATTGGGTCCCATTTGTTCATTTTTATTTTTATTTTCATTAAGAAGTGGGTCAAAACATATCTTGCTGTGATTTATGTCAAAAAGTGTTCCGCTTATGTTTTGCTCAAAGAGTTTTACAGTAGCTGATCTTACCTTTATACTTTTATTCCATTTTGAATTTATTTTTCATATAGTATTAGAGAATGTTCAAATTTCATTCTTTTACATTTAACAGCCCCATTTTCTCAGCACTATTTATTGAAAAGGCTATCTTTTTTCTTTTGTATAGTCATATTTCCTTTGTTATAGATTAATTGATTATAGGTTTATTTCTGGGTTTTCTATCCTGTTCCATTGATTTATATTTCCATTTTTGTGTCAGTACCATACCATTAGGATGATTGTATCTTTGAGGTACAGTCTGAAATTAGGGAGCCTGATTCTTCCACTTCTGATTTTCTTTCTGAAGATTGTTTTGTTTATTTGGGGTCTTTTGTGTCTCCATACAAAGTTAAATTTTCTTTTGTTCTATTTCAATGAAAAATATCATTGAAAATTTGATAGGGATTGCATTGAATCCATAGATTGCCTTGGGTATTATAGTCATTTTGATAATACTGATTATTCCAATCCAAGAACATGATATATATTTCTGTTTGTGTTATATACTGTTTCTTTCATTAGCATCTTCTAATTTTTAGAATACAGGTATTTTGCCTCCTTATGTAAGTTTGATGTTCTTTAGTTGCTAAGTTGTGTCTGAGTCTTTTGTGACCCCCATGGGCTGTACTCTCCCAGCTCCTCTGTCCATGAGATTTCCCAGGCAAGAGTACTGGAGTGAGTTGCCATTTCCTTCTCCAGACATTCTTCCCAACCTAGGGATCAAAACTGTGTCTCCTCAATTGGCAGGTAAGTTCTTTACCACTGAGCTACCAGAGAAGACCTTCAGTTCAATTCAGTTCAGTTGCTCAGTCGTGTCCGACTCTTTGCGACCCCATGAGTTGCAGCACACCAGGCCTCCCTGTCCATCACTGACTCCCGGAGTTCACTCAAACTCATGTCCATCGAGCCACTGATGCCATCCAGCCATCTCATCCTCTGTCATCCCCTTCTCCTCCTGCCCCCAATCCCTCCCAGCATCAGAGTCTTTTCCAATGACTCAACTCTTCGCATGAGGTGGCCAAAGTATTGGAGTTTCAGCTTTAATATCAGTCCTTCCAAAGAACACCCAGCACTGATTTCCTTTAGAATGGACTGGTTGGACCTCCTTGCAGTCCAGGGGGCTCTCAAGAGTCTTCTCCAACACCACAGTTCAAAAGCATCAATTCTTTGGCGCTCAGCTTTCTTCACAGTCCAACTCTCACATCCATACATGACCACTGGAAAA
Organism: Oreotragus oreotragus; assembly: GCA_006410675.1. Taxonomy (NCBI): domain Eukaryota; kingdom Metazoa; phylum Chordata; class Mammalia; order Artiodactyla; family Bovidae; genus Oreotragus; species Oreotragus oreotragus. The sequence goes on from SJYX01010619.1 coordinate 55,776, forward strand.
ACCATAGCCTTGACTAGACAGACCTTTGTTGGCAAAGTAATGTCTCTGCTTTTGAATATGCTATCTAAATTGGTCATAACTTTCCTTCCAAGGAGTAAGTGGCTTTTAATTTCATGGTTGAAATGTCCTATAGATATCAATTAGGACTAAGTGTATTTCCATGGCAGATTCATGCTGATGGATGGGAAAACCAGTACAATATTGTAAAGTAATTAGCCTTCAATTAAAGTAAATAAATTTATATTAAAAAATAANCTCACATCCATACATGACCACTGGAAAAACCATAGCCTTGACTAGACAGACCTTTGTTGGAAAAGTAATCTCTCTGCTTTTCAATGTACTATCTAGGTTGGTCATAACTTTCCTTCCAAGGAGTGTCTTTTAATTCCATGGCGGCAATCACCATCTGCAGTTATTTTGGAGCCCCCCAAAATAAAACCTGACACTGTTTAGGGGCCAACAAATTAATATCCTCCCATTGGAGAAACCCTGTGACCCCCTGCAACCCCCCACGCCAAGCACCAGCTTCACAGTTCCTGGCCTGGTGCCGCCTGGGCACTGGCCCTCTGCTCCTTTCATCTCTGGCGCTCACGGCTTCAGCTCCGCTCCACACTCAGGTTTCTCCTTTTGCTCTCTGATGGCTGCTCTTCCTCCTCCCACTTCCTAAAGGCCGGTGTTCCTCATGGCTTCCCCTTGACACTCTCTTCTTCCCTCTACACATCCTCTCTCTAGGCCAGCCCTTGTCAGCTCCGTAAAGGGGGCTCTCGAATATGCATGTCCAGCTCAGACCTCTCCCAGCCTCTGGTGACAGCTACTGCTTACTCCTCCCAGAAGGCTGCCCCTGCTCTGAAACCTTCAGTGGCTCCCAGGAGCTATCAGCAGAGGAACAAACTCATAAACTGCTCCCCGAGGCACTCAGGGCTCGACGGCTCCCATCTCCACTTCTCTCCAAAATCAGAGGCCTTCATCCAGGCCACTGTGCTCTCTGCCTTTATTCTACTGTCCCTTCAGCACGAACCCCTTCCCCCCACCTCTGTGCCAGGCAGCTCTCACTCCCTGGTCTAAGTCTCAGACCCTTCCCCACAAGTCCTTCCAGACCCCCTTCCCCATTCATGGGTGGCTTTCCCATTTCAGCTGACTCTATGGAGAACCTGTTCCAGCAGCTTTGGCGAGAGCTACTTCTCTGCCTGCTTTCACTCTCCTTCCACCCTGGGTCACAAGGGGACTCTGATACTGGAAGTTAGGGAAAATGCCCAATCTATGCCTTTTAGTTTTGCCTCTTCATCTAGAAGTCTCCTCAGCTGCAAAGTGATGGGGGTGGAACTGGATTGGCATTTCCCTAGTTTCCAAGTACAATTCTTGCTTTCTTCTTGTGCCACCTGCACTATCATATACTTACTTATAAGTATTACTTACCTTACATATTTATCTACATTTTTAACCTAAATAAAAAAAAATAAAAAGGAAACTTTACATTGCTTTCTGTGACTCAAAAACCAATGTCATTTTCAATCAAGGTGGCAATGAAGAAAAAGTGAATCCTGCAAACAAACAGAACCGATAGAGTAAGAAATGTCTATACACAGCCTCAAATCCTCCCATGCATAATTTGAGGAAACAAATGTCCTAGAACTTCAAAAGCTTTGTCAAAGGTAAACAAATCTGGACGCTAGCTGAAGTGGTAAAGAGAGATGGTAATCAGTAGTAACTATTGCAATAAGGAAAAGAGATCAGCATGAACTGAACTCTGCTTTAACCTGTACAGAAATAGCTGGGTATTTTAAAGTGAAAATGAAGAAGGGAGGGAGGCAAGGGGGGCGGTGCTCAGGAGAGTCAGAGAGGTGAAAAATTACCAAAGGTCAAGTGTAAATTCAACTAGACCAACAGCCTCTGCTAGCTGATATTACTGAAGTTAGAATTCAACTGTCCCACGGAGATCAGAAGACAGAGGCCCTGTCCTCAGGGGCCGGCTGGAACAGACAATAAGAATCTTTGGCAGCCTTGAGTTTCCTCAGGCAAGCAGTCTGGGGCAGTGTTGGTGACATCTTAGGGAGGCAGTCTTGAGCCGTTAGAAACTGCGTTAGTGCTTGTTCAGGTCTTTACAGGTCTAAGTTGAGAAAAGGGCTCTGAGGAGCCTGGCTAGAGTTCCATAACGGAAAAAGTCTTTGTCGGCTTCTTCAGCTTAGACAGGTCTTCCCTGGTGGCTCAGTCAGTAAAGAGTCTGCCTTCAGTGTGGGAGATTCAAGTTTCAACCCCTGGATCAGGAAGGAAATGGCAACCCACTCCAGATTCGTGCTTGGAGAATGCCATAGACAGAGAAGCCTGGTGGGCTACAGTCCATGGGGTCACAAAGAGCTGGACATGAGTGACTAACACTTTTCAGCTTAGATAAAAGCAAAAAGAACAAAATGCATCATGGTGTGATGAGACTATGTGCCAGGTGCTTCAGGAGGTCGTGAGGCAGATACTGTTAATATTATCCCTATTAAAAGGCTGAGGAGTCTAAGGCTCACTTAAACCACCTGCCCAAGGGCAGGCAGCCTGATGTGGCAACTGGAACCTAGGTCTCACTGGTTCCGGAGTTCACAGTCCCATTCTATGCATCTAGGCTCTGACCACTCACATAGGCCCTTCCTGCCACCGTCACTGGTTCAGACCACTGAATCTGGGTAAATGTGTGGTGCAGGGCAGTGGCTCCCAGCTCTGGCTGCACACTGGAATCACCTGGAGAACTTGAAAAGGACCGACACTTGGGTTCCACCAAGAGAAGTTTGGATGCAATTAGTCTGGAGTGCAGGGATTTTTAGACGCACCCAAGTGATCCCCATGAACAGCCAGGTTTGAGATCCACTGTGTTAGAAGCCTTCACAGTCATCATCCCATTTGATTCCTGCAAAAGCCCCGTGGGGGTGGCAGGCAAGTGGCAATGACCATGTCCTGCTGATGAAGAAACAAGTTCAGAGAGGCTAAGGCTTATCTAGTTAATAACATCTGGATATGGAATCAAGCTTGTTGACTGCCAGCTGAGTTCTCTGCTCTCCAGTGGTCTAATTGAGAGGGGAAAAGCAATGTTTCCAAGAACAGAAATGAGCAGCTTAATTTCTCTTGGAAGTTAAAAGTCATTTCTCACCCCCACTGACTACCTGGAGGAGGGTATGGTGCTCGCCTCAGCCACAGGACCCAAAACGAGGCCAAGGGATCCCAGGAAGGTGAGCAGTGGCCTCCCCTCCCTGACTTTTTGCGTACCACCCGCAAAAGTCAAGGCTGGGCTGGAGCAGAAGGCCTGCAATTTTCTGATAGTGCTGCCTGCCACGCCCACGTCACTACAGTGAGTAGCGATCCTGGCTCCCAGGCACCCACCGGGAGCTGGGCACAGCGGAAGGAAGTCAGGGTCTTGTTACCGCACCAGGCAGGGAGGGTCCAGCTGCAGTCTCCAGAACCACTCTCCTACCCGACTCCCCACGCACGCCCACCAGCCTGGACCAACCTGGGTGGTTCGGAGGGGGAGGGATCTCTGCCCACCTTTGGGAGACATGGGGGACGTCACTGCTCCTATCTAAAGGGCGTCATCTGGGGGACGTCACTGCTTACTCTTGGGACACTTCAGGGGTTCCCAGCTGTGGGTAGCTGAGAGACCACCATCCACAGCGGGGGCCAGCAAAGCCCCACTGGACGCGCCTGGAAACGCTTGGGTGCACCTCAGCCTTGAAGATGCCCCCAGGGGTGCCAGCAGCTGCAGGGCCTCGGGAAATGCGGCCCTAGCACAGCAGAGGGCCCCTGCCCACTCCGACCCCCTAAAAACTGCAACAATACGAGGCAGGCCTCAGGGCGCATCCCAGCCATGACCAAACAGAGGACGGCCACACCCCCAGGGAGAGGCCGGGTGGGGAGCGCGGGGCGCAGCCCTCCCAGTCCAACCCCTTGGGGCAGGGTTCCCGCCGACGCTGCCCTCCAGACCACCCGATCCTCGAGCCGGCCGGACCCACGGACCCGCGGAAGGGAAAGGGGACGGCCTCGGGTCGGCGGGACGGCCGTCGGAAGGCGCCCTCCACGCCGAAGCCGTCTTCCAAACACCCCACCATGGCCCGGGGCGGCAGTCAGAACTGGAGCTCCGGGGAGTCAGACGGGCGGCCGGAGGAGCAGACGACCCAGGATACCGGGTGAGCCGGGGGTGTCGCGCCGGGCCGGGGCGTCGGGAGTGCTGGCCGAGAACCCGTCGCCGCGCCCCAGCTCGCCAGCTCCAGGCGCCGCCGGAACCTCCGCGAAGGTTCTGGGCCTTTGTGGCGTCACTGTCTCCTTGCGGAACCTTCCGCCGGCGCCGAATAAAACCCGCCGCGGAGGAGCCGGCGGCTCGAGTGCGGCGCTGCCGGGCGCGGAGGTCGGCCCGGCGCGGGCGCGCGGGAGGGCGGGGGCGGCGGCGGCGGCCGTGACGCGCGGGCGGGCGGCGGGGCGCGGGCCGGGGGCGCGGCGGGGGCGTGCGGCGCGCGCTGACCGTCCTGCCCGCCCCGCCCCGCAGAGAGAAGATGGTGAAGGAGACCCAGTACTATGACATCCTGGGGGTGAAGCCCAGCGCCTCCCCGGAGGAGATCAAGAAGGCCTATCGGAAGCTGGCGCTCAAGTACCACCCAGACAAGAACCCGGATGAGGGCGAGAAGGTGCTGGCCGGGCTCGGGGCGGCGCGGGCCGGGCTCGCGCGGGGCCCGCCGTCAGTTATTCAGCCCGCAGCTCGGGGGCTGTGAATTATTGAAGGCGGAGAGGAACCCGAGCCACGCTTGTTGATGAGGCGGTCGCCAGGTGCCGCGCGCACCCCGCCGCGGGGCCGGGCCGGGCCGGGCCTGGGGTGGCCCAAGGCCGAGGGGGCGCGGCGCGGTCAGATGGAGGGCACTTCGCCGAGCCCCAGGCTCGCATCGGGACTGGTGACCCCTGGCGACTCCCTGCTCGGCCCATTCATTCCTCTGTCGCTCCACAAGTGTTTAGGGGCGCCTCCGAATGCGGGGGAGGGCCGGGACGGAAACGTGGGGGCCCCCGTTCTAGGGTGTGCGGACATTCCTCTAGGATAGGCTGCCAGCACGCAGGGAAACTGAGGCACACGCGATCAGAAGTTGTGTTCCTGCTGGGAAAAACTGGATTTGAGTTAGCCTTGTTCTGGTTTTCCCTGTTGATGCACAAGCCTTGGAGATGAATTTATTTTATCCGAACTAGTACCTTGGACATCCCGGTGTCCCTCTGGAGAATGGCTGACTGAATTTGTCTGTCTCTTGCCCGATCAGGGTTGTCAGACACTGAATAATCACCTTTTCTTTATTAGACAGGGACATGGAGATCTTTAACCTGACATCGTTTTATATGAACATTCTGGGTTTTCTGTGACCGATGACCAGCAGTTGACCTTAAAGACCAATAATAGGCTGAAAAATGCTTTGCATACATAAATGAAAGGCCTAAATGAAACTTTTTCATCCTGTTCATAGGAGAAGAATCAACCTGCTTTTTATGCCCGAGGCTCCTTACCCACCAGAGTAGGTGATTAGAAGGATGAGGCATTTATCCTTGGGAAAGCTTATTGGCCTTCTCACTCCTCCTCTGACTTCTTGCTCTTGTCTTATAAAACTTGGGATGTCCTGGATGGTTGTTGGGAGGTGGGGTTTTGTAGTAGGTGATAGCCATGACACTTGGACCACTTTTGAAGCCGTAGTTCACTCCTCCAGCGCTTAGACTTGCCCAAAACAGCGCCAGTATCAAAATACCTGTTTGTGGGAGCGTTTGCAAGCTGGAGAAAGCGCCTAAGAAGGTTGGCTGGGTGGCAACAGTGATAGAATGTTTATATTTAGCCACATGTGCCGAGTGTGGCTGTCACAAGTTTAAAATGCTTTCCTGTAAGACCATGTGTCTGTTACTTGTGTTCTTTCTTATCTATATTTAGGTGGCTTACTATAGCTTTGAAAGTCACTGGCTTTTTATGTAGTGTTGGTGATTCATAGATTTGCTCCCTATATTCATTGTAGGCTGTTTCTGAGAACATCCTTTAAGGAGAGCATAGCCAGGCTTCTAATTTCACGTTTCAGGGCAGCGTGTGGGACAGCCTCTGACCCCGGTTCAGGTCAGATCTCAGAGCGCTGTCCAAGCGTAAATCATGGCTGTGTGCCTGCAGTTGGAGTGAGTTGGCTCCTGGTGTTCTGAAGCTTTTTTTTTTGAAAACCACTAGACCATTCAGGTATGACCTAAATCAAATACCTTATGATTATACAGTGGGATATTCTGGATAGACTTTTATAAATACACATCAATAAGGCATTTTGATGATTAACAAGTCTTTTCTTTTAAAGTTTGTTAAATCTCAATCAAAATCCTTCTGCCACACCTTTAGCCATTTTCTATTCACCATTAATGAATATAGAGACAGCTTATCAGTATTTTTGGTCAATTAAAATTGTCTATATTAAAATAATTTTAATACCTTGGCCATACACTATATTTTTATTAACCTTAATGAAGTTTTAGAAATAAGCCCTTTATATTTTCTTAAAGTTGTCTTTGTATGGCATCTAAAATAATAATTATTCAGAGTAAATGAGATAATATGTATGAATAAGTGCTATATAATTATAAACTGCTATTCAAATAGCTTTAAATTTCTTCTGCCATGCCATCTCTCCCTTTTATGTATTTCTGATGGAATATTTCCCTCCCAATCTATGAACTGTTTCACTCATGTATGTTTTCCATGGTATATGCATGGTATATGCCCTCTATGAATTATACTTTTTTTTAAAGTGTATGTTGTAAAGTGCTTTGAACACTACACAGGTAATTTCAAACACCAAAAAAAAAAATTTAACAGGCCCTGTGACATGCAAACCAAGCCACAATGAAATACCATTTTAACATCCAACAGGGTGTCTATAATAAAAAATGTAGATAATAACAGGTATTGACAAGGGTGTAGAAAAATTAAGACTCATATAGCACTAGTGGGAATGTAAAATGGCCATCAGCTTTGGAAAACAATCTGATATTTCTTCAAAAGGTAAAATAAAGAATTTAAATATGACCCAACAATTCCACTCCTGGTATATATATCCAAGTGGAGAAGGAAATGGCAACCTACTCCAGTATTCTCGCCTGGAGAATCCCATGGACAAGGAACTTGTCAGGCTACAGTCCTTGGGATAGCAAGAGTCACCATAGCTAAGACACGACTTAGAGACTAAGAGAAGACAAATGAAAACATATGTCCACACAAAAACTTGCAAATGTTTATAAAACATTATTAACAGCCAAAACATAGAAGACAACCCAAATGTCCACCTACTTCCAATTAGATAAACAAAACGTGCTATATCTATACAATGAATGTTATCTGGTAATAAAAAGGATAAATCTTGAAAACAGTATGCTAAGTGAAAGAAGCCAGTTACAAATACCACATATTGAATGATCCCATTTATATACAATTATCAGGCAGGAAAATCTACACAGGCAACAAGTAAATTAGTGGAAACCTAGAGCTGAATAAGCTGGCTTAAAACTCAACATTCAGAAAACTAAGATCATGGCCTCTGGTCACATCACTTCATGGCAAATAGATGGGGAAACAATGGAAACAATGAGAAACTTTAGTTTTAGGGGCTCCAAAATCACTGCAGTTGGTGATTGTAGCCATGAAATTAAAAGACACTTGCTCCTTGGAAGAAAAGCTATGACACAAACTAGACAGCATATTAAAAAGCAGAGACATTACTTTGCCAACAGAGGTCTGTCTAATCAAAGCTATGGTTTTTCCAGTAGTCATGTATGCATGTGAGAGTTGGACTGTCAAGAAAGCTGAATCCTGAAGAACTGATGCTTTTGAACTGTGGTGTCGGAGAAGACTCTTGAGAGTTTCTTGGACTGCAAGGAAATCAAACCAGTCAATCATAAAGGAAATCAGTCCTGAATATTTATTGGAAGTACTGATGCTGAAGCTGAAACTCCAATACTTTGGCCACCTGATGTGAAGAACTGACTCATGGGAAAAGACCCTGATGCTGGAAAGACTGAAGGCAGAAGGAGAGGGGATGACAGAGGATGAGATGGTTGGATGGCATCACCGACTTGATGGACATGAGTTTGAGCAAGCTCTGGGAGTTGGTGATGGACAGGGAAGCTTGACATGCTGCAGTCTATGGGGTCACAAAGAGTTGGACACAAAGCTGAAACTCCAATACTCTGGCTACCTCATGCGAAGAGTTGACTCATTGGAAAAGACCCTGATGCTGCGAGGGATTGGGGGCAGGAGGAGAAGGGGACGACAGAGGATGAGATGGCTGGAAGGCATCACCAACTCAATGGACATGAGTTTGGGTGAACTCCGGGAGTTGGTGATGGACAGGGAGGCCTGGCATGCTGCAATTCATGGGGTCGCAAAGAGTTGGACACGACTGAGTGACTGAACTGAACTGAACTGAGCAACTGAACTGAACTGAGGGCTGAGGGGAATTGTGGGAAATGGAAAGTGACTGCTAATGAGAATTGAGTTTGGGGGAATAATGAAATGCCTAAAATTGATTGTGGTGATAGCTGCACATCTCCATAAATATAGTAAAAGCTGCGGAATTATATAGCATGTATATTACATCTCAATAAAGCTTTTTTTATAAAAAGATAACATCCATGATTTATTGATATATTAATATAATGTTGGGGAAAGAACTGTGGCGGGAACAAGTTTATTCACGTCTTTATTCCTGTCTTTTTACTAACATACGAATTTACACTAAAGAAATCATTTAAGGAAATGAAAGGTTATGTGAAAAAAGATTTTATCCACAGTATTTTATATTAGTTTCAACTTGGAAACAATTTAAATAACTAACAATGGATTTGGTATTATGGTTCATCACTATGACAAAATATTATTATCCATTAAAATTATAAAATTATAATTAAGAATATTGTACAGGAATATAAAAAGTTCAAAAATAATCTTAGGTAGATAGGGAAGCATGTAAAACCTAAAACAGACTTACTCATTTAAAAATACCTATCTTCATGAAAAGGGTTGAGGTGGTTAGATATTGGAAGATTTTTATTGCTGTCTTTTTGTCCTCTGCAGTAGTTTTCTTACATAATCCCTTTAATTAAAAAAAAATTGAAATTGTTTCTGCTCCATTAAACTAGTGGTAAGCACAGTAATACAATAAAATTAAAAAGTTCCTTGGTGATGCCGAATGAACGACCACTGGGTACACGTGGGGGAGAATTTCAGCCACCTACGTTTAAACTGTCACAAAAAAGCAATCCAGCGATATTCGAGGCAACAAGCTGCTTACAAAAGCTCCAGTTCATTAGGTGACAGACACACACTCCAGCTATCCATCTGGGAACTTCTTTGCCAGTGTTTATCTGGACTGTTTCCAGGACCTGGTAACAGTCATCACTCCTCAAGCACGAGAAACTTAAGATGTCATCCTTGTTCTCTTAGGGCTCACACCTGCAGTTAAGTAATAGCTGCTGCTGCGGCTGCTAAGTCACTTCAGTCGTGTCTGACTCTGTGTGACCCCATAGATGGCAGCCCACCAGGCTCCCCCATCCCTGGGATTCTCCAGGCAAGAATACTGGAGTGGGTTGCCATTTCCTTCTCCAATGCATGAAAGAGAAAAGTGGAAGTGAAGTCGCTCAGTCTGTCCGACTGGTAGCGACCCCATGGACTGCAGCCCACCAGGCCACTCCGTCCATTGGCTTCTCCAGGCAAGAGTACTGGGGTGGGGTGCCATTGCCTTCCTCGTAAGTAATAGCATAATACTTAATAAAGTAATAGGAGTATGCACAAAGATGCTGTGTGTGTGCTTTGCCAGGAAGTGGTGTGTGGAGACGGCAGGAAATCAAGCGCAGTCAGAGCAGAGGTACAGCAATCCTATGGGCTATCACAACTGTGCTTACCCTGTCAGAAAGGTTTAACTTCCACATCACGGCTGCCCTCTTCAGGTGTACAGCAGGGCATACAAGACATGACCTGAAGACAAAGCGACACTAACAGAACTTTTGTTTTCCAGTACCTTGACTATGTATACACACATATATATTCACAGTGCCTCAGAGTGTGCAAGGCACCAGGGAACAAAATTCTTATGAGTAAAGTACCATCCCAACGTTAAATAAGTTATGTTTTAAATGCCTGCATTTACCGGTGTAGGGGTACAAGTCCGTAGTCTGTTAGGAACTGGGTTACACAGCAGGAGGTGAGTAAGCAAAGCTTCATCTGTATTTACAGCTGCTCCCCATCACTTGCATTACTGCCTGAGCTCCACCTCTTCTCAGATCAGCAGCAGCATTAGATTCTCATGGAAGCATGAACCCCACAGTGAATNATAGGGTCCCTAGAGAGGACTCATGCGTTCATCCGCCAGACGCCTCCTTTCTGGTCCTTCTGTGTCCTGGGCACAGTGTGTTGGCCTTTGCTTCTTTGTGCAAGCCTATTTAGTTCTTGTCTGCTTTATCTGCCATAGGCGGAACCTTTTTTATTTTTTTCCTGCAAGTTAGTCACTGTACTAACATCTCTTCAAGAATAGACTAAGCCAGTCCCTTGCTCCTCGCTCCGGGGCCACTGAGAAGGCTGCTGGGGTGCTGGCCTTTGTTTTGTGCCCTGTTGTCCTGTGTTGCTAAGCACTGGGTGCCTGTGTGTGTTGTCAGGTGCTCTGTGTGGAGTCTCTACTTTTCTGCAGCTGATTTTCTGAAAGACACACAGGCAGTGTGTCGGTCAGCGAGTCCCTTTCGGGGGCCGTGACCTGGGGAGTAGAGTCATGGCTGTTAACCACAGCCAGCCTTGGAGATGAGTTTGCTCATTTGGCCAATATCATTGTAACTGTTAGTTTGAATGACAGACATTCAAATTCAGAAGTATGAAGAGGGCAGCACTGTACAGGAAATGTCAGGATATTGAGGAAAGCCCACCAAGCACACGTGACCCTCACTGCTGTGGCTGTGCTTCCTTCCAGCCTTTCTCCAGAGTGATTGTATACGGGCATCCGGCACACAGGTCTTTTTCCCTCACCAGTTACTGTTTTACCATCAGTGCTTTCCCAGGTTGCTGCATAGTCTCCAAAGCCATTTTTCCAGCTGCATAATAATCTTATGAAAAGTCCCGTGTCAGGGACTTCGCTGGTGGCCCAGTAGTTAAGAATCTGCCTTCCAGTGCAGGGCATGAAGGTTGTTGGATCCTTGGTCGGGGGACTAAGATCCCAGATGTCACAGGGCTGTGAAGCCCACACGCTGCAGCAGAGACCAAAGCAAAAAAACAAAAAACAAAAAAACAGCAGAGCAGTCCTATGGCAGATTATCACTGTCTGCAAGGGGAGCTGAACATAGTACTCATCTCCTGCTGTGAGAGCAGGGTCAGGCACGGACCTGAATTAGACTCTGGAAGGCTGAGACCCCCAGGGTTGTGGGAGCCCCATGCCCACGTGAGATCTGGCTTCTGGTTGAATGCCACAAGGAAAAGGGCATTCCTTTTCCTTTGTAGATTAATCACCTGTTCTGTTAAGTGCAAGTGTCTTTTCAAGTATCCATAATATTTGGTGAGTGTTTCTAGCAGACATGATGTATATTTACCTAGTGAATATTTACCTGGTGAATATGCTTACCTAGTATATTTACCTAGTGAATATGCTTCATGAAGTATATTTAGCCAGTGCAGACCCCAGGGACTCTCTCGGGGCAGCCTGGCCTGATTGCTTTCTGATCTTCCGTGCCTTGCACCTCATCCCTAACCCTTCTTTTTCTGCTGTGGAAAGGAGTAGTAGTGAATGCTGCCTCTTTCTTTACAGAAATGGTGTGCGAGAATCAATACATCAAAAGACCTAACTGCCTTGAATATGACTCTGATGTCTCTGAGACAGTTTTTTAAATTACCCAGTTGTTAGGTATTACTTATTAGCTATCATTGATTATTTATTATTACTTATTAGATCTCCATCCGGGATCTGCAGTACAGGAGAAAACTTAGTGTCTGTCATTTCCATGTTTATATGTTCAGAACACATTTTTTCCTGTGTGCTTTCTGGAGCCATCTACATTATAGGATGTTTATATAGACGTCTGTCTCACAGACTAAACCATACCTCTGAAGAACCAAGACTCTATCTCATTTATTCATTTCTCAATTCCCAGAATCGAGCCATTCATGTAACAAGTATTTCCCAAGTGCCTTCTACATGCTCGGCAGTGTTTTAGGCTTGGATATGCTAGTGGACACAGCTGACCTAACTCCCTGTCCTCGGGGAACTGACATTGCAGTGGGGGACACACCCCAACAGTAAGTGCTCAGGTGTTGGGGAACAGTGAGGAGGCCGGTAGAGCCCAAGCAGAATTTCAGGGAGCTGGAGGCAGTGGTGTCAAGTTGAGCTTGTAGATGAAAATAAGAATTAGGTTTTACTCCAAGTGAAATGGGCCCCTTGAAAGGCTCGAGGCAGAGGGTTGACATGATTAGCTGGCAAGTTCTGGCTGCTGGGTGCAGAAGACTGAGAGCTGGGCTGAGGGTGGAAGGTGGGAATCCACTAGGAAGTCACTGCTGTTATCCAGGCCAAAGAGGGTGGCCTGCGCCTGGGCAGGCAGTGGTGAGAAGGGATGGATTTTGGATATTTTATAGTGATTTATATTAAAAACTTCTCTGTATCTACAGAGAAGATAAGAATGGTACAACAAACATGTGTTTCTTTCACCCACTTTCACTGATTATAAATATGTCACCACATTGGCTTTCCCCATCTCTATTACTATTATCTGCTAAAGCTTTTGAAAGTAAGTTGCACACATCATAACCTGTCAGCCCTAAATGTTTCTCCTGGGGAAAACAGTATCTTTTACATAGCCATAGTTATGTAAACCATGGCCAGACTCCTCTATCCATGGAATTTTCTAGGCAAAAATACTGGAGTGCCATTTACTCCTCCAGGGGATCTTCCCAACCTAGGGATCGAACCGGCATCTCCTGCATCGGCAGACGGATTCTTTACTCCTAGCACCACCTGAGAAGCCCCACATAACCATAGTACAGTTATCAAATTAACATTGAGAAATTTTCCAATTAACGTGGAGAAAAAAATTCCTGTTTTTCCAGTTGTTCCAATGTCCTTTGTAGCCATTTTTTTCTCCGGTGTAAGATTCAATACAGAATCCAATTCAGGGTCACATGTTACATTTAGTTTCCCTGTCTTTTAGTTTTGCAGTGTGTGTGTGCATGCGTGCTGTCACTTCAGTCGTGTCTGAGTCTTAGCGACCCCCTGGACTGTAGCCCGCCAGGCTCCTCTGTCCATGGGACTCTCCAGGCAAGAATACTGGAGTGGGCTGCCATGCCCTCCTNTTTAGTTTCCCTGTCTTTTAGTTTTGCAGTGTGTGTGTGCATGCGTGCTGTCACTTCAGTCGTGTCTGAGTCTTAGCGACCCCCTGGACTGTAGCCCGCCAGGCTCCTCTGTCCATGGGACTCTCCAGGCAAGAATACTGGAGTGGGCTGCCATGCCCTCCTCCAGGGGGTCCTCCCGACCCAGGGGTTGAAACCGGGTCTCTTGCGTCTCCTGCATTGGCAGGCGGGTTCCTTACCACTAGTGCCACCTGGACTTTTGCTGCTTCAGTCTGGGTTCTCTGATTCTTTTCTTACAGTTGGATTACAAAAGACATTTTTGGCAGACTTGGGTGTTTTGTCTCTCTTAGGGCACTGGAAATAGACTTTTGAAGGTAGCATCAGAAGGATTTGTTGACAGATGAGATGTGAGGGAGAGGAAATGAGGTTTTGGCATTGCCAATAAGTGAGATATGAGGGAGACTGCAAGAGGGGAGGGACTTTGAGGGGCGATCAGGACAGTTTTATGCATGCTGTCTGCATCCGGAATGCAGAGCGCTGCTCACCAGATGTTTGTAGTCGAATTTCATGCTAGTGAACTAGGAAAGCAGCCCTCCTGAGCTGGAGAGCCAGCAGCATGCTGGGAGCTCTGGGCCTTTTCTGGTTGTAGGTTAAGCCCTGGCCTGGCCTTGTGGCGTCTTGGTTCTGCTCCACTCCTTCCTGTCTGGTGCAGCCTGAGGAGGCAGACAGTCCTTCCTACTGCCCTGTATCCTTACCCTCTGCAGAGAGGCAGTGGTCCTGCCTCTCATCCTGTAGTAGTGCATGCCCTATGTATCCCACGCTACAAGGGGATTGAATGGCAAAGTCAGGTTCCAAATAACATATAGACCCACCAGTTTTGGGGGGTTGGATGCAGAATCCCTTTGTTACTGCATTTGTATGGTGAGTTTGCTTCATAAACAACTCAAACCTTCTCTCCCTCTCTTAATCTTTTTTTTTTTTTTTTCTTTTAAAGTTTAAGCTCATATCCCAGGCATATGAAGTGCTTTCAGATCCAAAGAAAAGGGACATTTATGACCAGGGTGGTGAACAGGCCATTAAGGAAGGAGGCTCAGGCAGCCCCAGCTTCTCTTCCCCCATGGACATCTTTGACATGTTCTTTGGTGGCGGAGGACGGATGGCTCGAGAGAGAAGAGGTAAGTAAAGACGTTAAGCAAGTTTTAGTTTCCAGATTGTATGTGTTACTGGAATCAGGAGGGATCTTGCCTTAAAAGGGTGTAGTAACTGTGTTTGGGAAATCATTAACTTTAGGTAGTTCATCACTTGCCTAGTATCCAGGCTACCCGGAGTCTCTTAGTAGAGCTAGTAGTTAATTGCCTGGTGCTCTCCAAACCCCACATATAAAGGAACAGATGGTGAATTCCCTGGTGGGCCAGTGCTAAGGATTCCTCCCTTTTACTTTCGGGGCCTGGGTTCAATTCCTAGTCGGGGAACTAAGGTCCCCCAAATGGTGTGCTTCACCCCACCACCACCCGCCCCCCGCCCT
>SJYX01010619.1:71539-106555 GCA_006410675.1 Oreotragus oreotragus
CGCCCCCCGCCCTCCGCCCCCACAAAGGAGCAAATGGTGGTGAGGAGGAAGGAGGAAGGTCAAGATTCCCTTGCCCTCCTGTTCTCTCCTGTTGGGGTCAGACTCCCAGTGTCCTAAGAGCCGTGATGGCAGCTCCTGTGGTTAGTGCCGATGACTCTGCCGAGCGCGCCTCCTCCCTGATCTCCTGACCCAGGTGGGGCCGGCGGGCTCTGTTTCTGGCTGGTGTTCTGCCATGCAGAGTGCAGCCTCATTTCCTCAGCCTCCTCAGGAGATTCTCTGGTAACAAAATTCACACCTTGATGTTTGAACATCTTTGTAAAAGAACCTGCCTTGCCCATCTGTTCAGAATGCATAGGACTAGCGGCTTCATCCCCGGAGGTGAATGAGGAACTTAGCTCTTGGTGGAATGGCCCCAGGGCTCTGTTTTTGAATTCTGGGGTTTGTTCTTCCTAAGTTTTCTATTTCTTACCTCCTGACAGGCTCTAGCTGTCACCTCTGACTATTACCAGTGGTCTCTTACAGCCCCCTTCCCCTGTCCAGCTTGCAGTTGGTACTCTGCTTTAGACCTCAAAACCAGATAGACAGCCAAGCTTATTACAATCCTGAATGAAATCAAAATAAACAAGCTCTGTATTGAGGTTTAAGAAGGGTGGTTTGGTGTCAACAAGAGGCCCCTGGATGAATAAGGCTATACCGATTCTCACATTATAATTGACTTTGGGCTTTGAAAACCTTGGCTGTCAATTCTGTGAATATAGTGTGCTAAAAATCACAAAGTGTTTATTAGGCAAAAATCTTTACCCTGTTGTCTGGGTGCATTGCCTGCTCATATAATTGACAGTGTGGATGTGATTAAAACCTTTGGGTATCCTCTTGCCCAGCTCTCACTGTCTTGAGATGAACAACTTCACACCCTTAATTAAGTCATCTCTCAAGGTCGACAGCGAATAACCAAGGATAGCATCTCAGTCCTTGACATGCGGACTCATCTCAGTCCATCTCTCAGACCTCGAGAGCCCTGTGGGCACCAGAGGGGGACCTGATGCTGTGGGTCCTGAGAGGCTGGGATGGCACCAGCGCAGACGGGCTCCCTCCCTAAAGGTGAAAGGCCCACTGTCCTGGGTGAGCAGACCGGACCTCCACGGGTGAGAGAGTTTGCAGTCAGCCACAAGTCACAGGAGGGCTCAAAAAGTAAAGGGCATTATGTTCAGGAAAGTTTCAGTTGAAGGTCCAGAGACTGACTGCGTGTGTCATCTGTAAGGAAAGGTCTCTTTTCATGGGGAACCTGCTTCACCTGTCTCACTGGTTAACATAATGGGTTTCCTCATTGATCTCTCATTCTCAGATTTGTTCTTAGAAAATAAAGATGGAAAGTCTTTGTTGACATCTATAAATGCTTGAATAATTAGCCCATAGCTGGAAAAGGTATTAGTTCTCATATTGGCAGAGGGCCAGAAGGTGGGCCAGGTGTAACTGAAGCTTTGCCTCCCCCAGGGAAGGTAATGAATGACAACAGGCAGTCTCTGGAGACGTCAAAACTAAAGGTCATATAGGTGGTATTTAATACCGTGGCATATTTGATAACAGTATTGCTAATTGGTTTCTTTCTCCTCCCTAAGGCAAGAATGTGGTACATCAGTTGTCTGTAACTCTTGAAGATTTATATAATGGAGTCACAAAGAAATTGGCTCTCCAGAAAAATATAATTTGTGAGAAATGTGAAGGTAAGGATTCATTTCTGAATGAGTCTCATAGTTCTGGTTCCTCAGATCTGGAAACAGTTCTTATTGTTTTACAATTCAGAGAAAAACAATTGATCTTTTCAAATATGAAGGTCAGAAATTACAAACAAATGGCCTGAGGGCCAAACCCATTTTATTTGGCCCTGTACATCTTTTATTTGGATTGCACATTTATTTAATGTGTTATCAATTATTTTAAAAATATAAAAATGAAGATAGTTCACCCAGCCCTAGGGGTCAGCACACTTTTGCTGTAAAGGGCCAGATGGTAGATATTTTGGGCTCTGTGAGCCATTCTGTGTCTGTCGTAACTATTGAACTCTTAATGCAAAAGCAGCCACAGACAGGAAATAAACAGACGATGCCCCTGTCTAATAAAGATTTATTTACAAAACCATGTAGCTGGCCATAGTTTACTGTCCTTGACTTAAATGTAAATGTAATTAGCGTGGGTTTTTAAAATCTAATTTTTCAAGAAAAGTCAGATCCAGTGACTGCGTCACACGCTGTCCCACAGAGCAGTGGCTGGGCTGGGTGGCTGCTTCTATGGGCAGGGGTGTGTCCTCCAGCCTCCACGGTCACGTGTGGCATGGGTGTCTGGGCGGCTGCTCCTATGGGCAGGGGTGTGTCCTCCAGCCTCCACGATCACGTGTGCCATGGGTGTCTGGGCAGCCGCTCCTATGGGCAGGGGTGTGTCCTCCAGCCTCCACGGGCACGTGTGGCATGGGTGTTTTTCCACGCTGGGGTGGAAGAAAATAGTTGGTGGCATTAAAGTGATGAATTTGCCTTGGCACAGCCAAAACCACAAATATTTGCGATCACATGTTAATATCTGGATATTGTCTGCTTGGCTAGAATCATCCAGACTCTCCCATGTGGCTTTTTTTGACTGTGAATAGAATTCAAACCACAGTGTCCAGTTTCATGGCTCATCACCCTTCTGTGGTGGCGTCCAGCAGAGCCTCTTTTAAGAGAAGAGTACAGCCTCGTTCCTGTCTCCCTGCAGGCGTTGGTGGGAAGAAGGGGTCTGTGGAGAAGTGCCCAGTGTGCAAGGGGCGAGGGATGCAGATTCACATCCAGCAGATTGGGCCGGGCATGGTGCAGCAGATCCAGACCGTGTGCATCGAGTGCAAGGGCCAGGGGGAGCGCATCAACCCCAAGGACCGCTGCGAAAGCTGCAACGGTGCCAAGGTTGTCCGAGAGAAGAAGATTATCGAGGTGCACGTGGAAAAAGGTGAGGCAGCGCCGCGCGAGCACCCCAGGCTGGCAGAAGTGCCCCTCAGGGGCTGAGTATGGAGCACGCAGGTTAGGCATCAGGGAGAGGAGCCACGGCATAGCTGGTGTTTAGATACCCTTAGTGTGCCATCAACTCTTCCAATCCAAAGCAATTTGTTTTTAAGGTTTTCTGATACCCTGGAAGTTACTTGACCTTGATTTTGGAAAATTGCCCTCCCTGGCAACTTCTTAAGGTTTTCTGATGCTCCGGAAGTCACTTGACCTTGATTTTGGTTAATTGCCTTCCCTTGCAACTTCTTTTTAAGGTTTTCTGATGCTCCGGAAGTCACTTGACCTTGATCTTGGTTAATTGCCCTCCCTTGCAATTCTCAGGCCATCCTTTAGAGTCATTTGGAGTGCTCTTGCTAGTGGCTTTTGTCGTGCATTGGTTGTGAGAGCTCTGTACGTCTTGACAGCTGTGCGTCCCTTTCCTCCACACATTTCCCCTCTGTTGCAGCAGATTCTCCCAAATCCAGCACCTTCCTCCTGCTATTCATTTTGCCGGGGGCATCATTTTAAGGGCTTTTCCCCTCTTAGCTACTCCCCTGATTATTTTGTGTCTTTCTAATCCAGAGAATATATTTTAGGTGAGAGCTGAGACCAAAGTACACAGTTGAGTACCCAAACCAACACACAGGTTGAGGGACTTGGCCCTGTGCCTGGGTGCACACGAGACTTGTTAGAGCGCGGCTTGTGCATCAGGAAGCGGACGTGTGTTCACAGCGCGCTGTCGGCTGTGGTGTCGGGGCCTGGCAGACAGTGCACGGCTGCAGTGTGCTCGAGGTGGCAGCCTCGTTTCCCATTCTCCCTGCTGTACATTTGGCTGAGGACCCGGGATATGTGGAGGGGAGTGGGCCTCTGTCAGTGGTATTCCTAGCCACCACACCCAGCCCCAGGCCTGTGCAAAGTTGGGAGGTTTGATGAGTAATGAAACCCCCAAAGGGCTCTGTGAAGCTTTCTTCAAAAGCTTTGTTGAAAGTATGGTTTTTAAGAGAAATGGCTAATCAGAAAGGGATGATGTTTCATAGGTATGAAAGATGGGCAAAAGATACTATTTCATGGAGAAGGAGATCAGGAGCCCGAGCTGGAGCCTGGTGATGTCATAATTGTGCTTGATCAGAAGGATCATAGTGTCTTTCAGAGACGAGGCCATGACTTGATCATGAAAATGAAAATTCAGCTTTCTGAAGCCCTTTGTGGCTTCAAGAAGACGATAAAAACACTGGATGATCGAGTCCTTGTTATTACATCCAAATCAGGTAATGTTTCAAGTGTGTGTTTCGTTGTAGTTCTTCGTGTGTTTGGCCCGATGATCCTGGCAACTTAACCTTGGTTTCATGTTCAAGTTAGTGTGACTTGATTTTTTGTAAATTTAAAGTCATCAGTAGAGACTCGCGAATTTTGTGAATTTCTTTTATAGTCTGCTTGAAAAAAACTTCAGAGTTGGAATCTGTGGGAATCTAAAATTCTACCTGGAACCTACCAATCTGACTTAAGATTTTTAAAAAAATTAACTTTTGTGTAATAAAACACAGCTGATAATAGGTGGTTTTTTCCCCATCACGTGGTGATCTGTGCTGATTCATCCACATTCCTCTAGCCTCTCTGTTGTTGATTACACGAGACATTTCAAAATAGAATATTCCTGAAAAAAGGCATCGCCTGCCAGCTTACCCTTGGTGGCATCTAGGGAACTGCTTATCTGCACACGTGCACAGAAGCTGGAGGGAGCTACCTCTGAACCAGAAGGATTCTCATGGGCCTGAGAGCTCAGCCTGCCAGCACGTGTCTAGATGCCAGGCTCCCAGCTCTCAGAAGGGCTAGTGCTCACTGCAGCTAGGGCCTCAGAGCACCTGCCTGGAAGGGGCTGTGGGGAGAGGGGAGAGAGACCAGGCTGGGACCCTCGACTTGAAGCTGCCTGTGAACAGCACTTCAGGTCAGTTGTCCATGTCAGAGAATGTCCAGATGGGTGCAGTGGTGGCTAAGCCACCCGGCTGCTCATGACCCCATCACTGGCCATGAGCAGTGCTGTTCTGGTCCCCTCGCTGGGCACAGGGTTACTGGGGAGTCTAACTTTTCATGTGGGCATCTGAGATTTAAAGCTCGATGGGATGGGTTCAGGGCTGGGCTTGGAGGTAACCAGCCAGTGAGCCTGTCCCAACAGCAGTGGAAATAATCAAGACCCTACAGTCCAGTGGGGTGAGCCACCTGGTCTCCCCAACCACCTTCCAGGCCTTTCCTTCCTCTATCCGTTTCTCTCTTCCCTTTTCTGGCCTGTTCTCCTTCTCTGCCACTTTCCTTTTTGGCTCTTGCTGTTTCTTCCTTTTCTGGGAATAAATGAAATGGAATTATATACCCCAGTCTTGATCAGAGGTTTTCTTTTCTTTTACATTTTATTTGGAAACAATTTCAAACTTAACAAAAAGTTGTGAAAATAAAAGTAGCATGAGGCCCACCGATACATGATTTGCCTATTGTTAAAATTTTACCATTTGATTTTTTGTTCTGTGTTTGCATATAGATATACTTAAAGATTGAGGGAAAGCACTGCACTATAATACAAATATGCATGAAAATCTTAAATACAACATCTTCCTTTAGATTCCATTTGTAAGCCTCCCAAGGTATCCAATTCCTCCCCTCACTTGTGTAGGAGAGTTTGAGGATTGTAGTTTGCACAAAACCCTAGGTTGTGAGTGAGTGTGTGCCCAACCCTGGTATCATGTTCAGTGTCCCCTAACATCACCTCAACCCTGATTCCAGCCCTTCTGGAAATAGGAGCTGGGTGGCATCTTTGGGATGCTGTGTGACTTCTTTGGGAAAGCTCATCCTTGGCCGAGCTCCCTGGAGCTGGGGCCCGTGCCATGGGATGGGAGCCCAGGGCTCCTTGCTGCCTCCCAACTAATCCCAGCCACAAGGACAGGAGAGAGGAGGCGAGCCCCAGATGGAGAGAAGCGGTGAACCCTGAGAAACCCATTTCTTTGCTTAGTTACAGCGGGGGCAGGGTGTCTGGAAAACCTCCTGCTGGAGATTTCGCTTGTTTTTTCTTTTTGACCATTTGTCTTTTTTTTTTTTTTTTTTTTGTCCTCTCCTTTTCTTTTCAGCTCTTCTTCTGTTGTTTTGGCTTATTTCTCGTTCCTTCATTTCCTCTTCCTTCTTTTGCTATTGTATTGCCTTCCTCGCTGGAGCCCTTTAGGCTGTCTTGAAAATGGCTGAGAATCAGGAGGTTAGAGAAAAAAGTGCCTTAGGAGCTTCAGCAGGTTGTGATCCCCCTGCCTGAAGGCGGAGCTGTACCTCACAGAAGAGCCAGGTCATCTTCTTCTGTCTTACACGTGGCTGTCCATACTTGATCCCAGGCTTTCCTTGCCCTCAGTGAGTTAAAGCAGAAGCCTGAGGAGCTGTGCTGAGAGCAATAAGAAGTGACACCTGATAGGAAGAGAGAGACAGAAAGCTGTTTAAAAACAAAATGAAAACCACGACAAGCCCAGTAGCATGGGGCTGTTTGGTTAAGGCTGCCATCAGCAGCTCTAAGAGCCCTGTGTGAGCCACACAGCCCTGTGCTGAATGACCCCCGAGGAGAGAATCCTCCACACACTTTATTTTGAAAAACTCCCATGAGATACTTCAAAAGATCTCCTCTGCAGAGCATTCATCCAGGAGAGTGGGATGCTGAATAAACAAGTGTTTGCCCCCCGCCGTTCATATTTTTTCCTGGGTATTTATTTCTTTACCCATTTTCATTACTGAGCTGAAAGGCATACTTAAAAAAAAAAAAAAGAAACCCTTTTCTCTCTCTTCATATTTGGAAGGAAAAAATATTTTTAAATTCGGGGTGAACCAAGTGCTCTGGTGGAGAAGGCAATGGCACCCCACTCCAGTGTTCTTGCCTGGAGACGGGGGAGCCTGGCGGGCTGCCGTCTCTGGGGTCACACAGAGTCGGACACGACTGAAGCGACTTAGCAGCAGCAGCAGCAGCAAGTGCTCTGGGGCTGCTGAACTCCCATGATACCTTCTGAAAAAGTGTAGAAATGTAAGACCCAGTGAGTGCAAGCCAGGCCAGCTCCGGCCCACGGGTGTGTGAGGAGACCTCTGTGCCTTTTGAGCTCTTCTGCCGGGCTCCTTTGAGGCCGATTCCTGCTCCAAGCTCTGCTCGAGTCTGAGGAGGAGAATCTCCTCCCACTCATGGGAAAGTCATTTTGTAATATCTGAAGAGGCAGGCTAACATAATAGCCCTGTTTTCTCAAACTGAGTGTTGATTCCTAGTTCACGTTTTTAAACCTGCTTTATGATGGAGGCTCCAGCCCCTTCTCCTTGCATACACTGCAGGAGCCCAGTGCATGGATCAGAGAGAGTCCCACTCCCACCCTCCTCTCATCCCCTTCGCCCAGCCAGTTCCTCTGACAGGGACCATTCTGGCTGGGACCAGCTTTCTAGTCAGAGGCTCCATGACCCCTGCCTTAGCCTGCTGCGCTGAGGGGGCTCGGGCCTGCCCCAGGCTCCAGGGCGTTGTCCATCTTCCTATTTCATAAGTAAACCTTTTTGTGTGTGTGTGTGTGTGACAGGTGACGTGATAAAGCATGGGGACCTGAAATGTGTACGTCATGAAGGAATGCCGATCTACAAATCACCTCTGGAGAAAGGGATTCTGATCATACAGTTTTTAGTAAGTGCCTGTATGTGTGTGTGTGTTATTCCCATGGGACATAAAATTAAATGCCTTAATTGGGAAAGGAAGAAACAACTACTCTTTTCCACCTCACCCTTTACAGGTTATTTTCCCTGAAAAACACTGGCTTCCCCAAGACAAGCTTTCCCAGCTGGAAGCTCTGCTCCCTCCTCGACAGAAAGTCAGGATTACAGAGGACATGGATCAGGTGGAGCTGAAGGAGTTTAATCCCAGTGAGCAGAACTGGCGCCAGCACAGGGAGGCCTACGAGGAGGACGATGACGGGCCGCGGGCCGGAGTGCAGTGCCAGACGGCATGACGCGGCCCCGTGCAGCGTGGCCTGGCGGGACTAGCACATCACGAATGTAGAGTTGGCACAATGAAAAACGGCATCGCTTTAGTGGCCTCATGTTTGGGGAGTCCTGCGTATATGTTCAGCATTCTCAACTGCTGAGTGTCTTTTGGTTTTTCTTTTTTCTTTTGGTTGTAACTTAAGTTATAGCTTAATTTATATTTAAATGTTTTAAGTGTAAATCACCTCTAGTCTGCATATGGAATCTGTTGATTTACATTTTCACGATACTTTTGAGATGCCAGTGAACGCACTGACACTTTGTGCTTCTAGTGGCTTTGCCATAATTCAGTTCCACCAATAAAGCACAGCCCAGACAGTAGCACTCAGCCCCCGAGCAAACCTCCAGGCGCGCAGTGGGTGACCTGGCCCATGTCCAGCTCTGCAGTTTCTTCCCCTCTGCACCTGCCTCCCAAGGCAAAGTTATGGAGGGCATGATCTCAGGGCTGCTATTGTGACATTTCTGAATCTAGATTCTAGATGGTTCTCCTCAAGAATAAAAGCACATCTGTGGGCTGGATTTGGCTGCAGTGCCTGGCTCACACTGAGTGGGCTGCAGGGCCAACTTGGTTCCTACTATCTTATGCCCTTGAGTGGAGTGGGGTGGGTCTGATCATCTCTCTTGGAAGCTTCCTGAGCATTCCAAGCCTTGTGGAGAGAACAAACGGGTGTTTTAAATGAAACACTGATGAAACTTTGCCTGCGACCCCTGCACCTTGCCTTCTGTTGCTTTCTGTTGACAGCATTTGCGGTGCTGTCCCACCAAAGTGCTTGCTTGTAAAGACGAACCGTGCATGGCCCCAGCAGCCTCAGTGCAGCGACGGAAGCCATGGGAGATGCTGGCGGCTCGACCCTGAGGCACAGCCAGCTTCCCTGCCTGACCAGTGACCCTGGATGGCTTGAGGCTCTGGAGAGGCAGGGGACTGCCAGTGCTCTCCACCTCCTCCTCCCAGGTCAGCTCCCTTCCAAAGGATGGATGGTTCATCTCTTGGTACAGCCATATCACAAAGGGCTTCCTGCTCAAGGGGTAAAGTTTCAGTGAGAACTGGAAAGCTCTACTCTGGACTGCAGTCTGCACGGACTACCACTGTAAATGATAACTTGTTCGGAAAGGTATTAGTTGTTTACTCCTGGCAGGTAGACTACAATATAAATTTAGATTCCTCGACCTTCAGCCATTACTGCTCCTTTCCTTCACATAACAGTCACAAAGAAAAACTGCTGCCTTCTCAGCCGCTGGGTTAAAGCAGAGGCCATTTTCAGATCCACCCTTACTTGGTCATAAAGTACCTGCAAGTCTGACTCAGACCAGGGACCTCCCCAGGAGGGCCAAACGGCAGGTCAGACCCACGGCAGGTAGGTGAAGTGGATGGACCACACTCGAGCAGAACACTGCTGGCTGGTGGGTGGGCATGATTTACCCAAGATAGGTACAGGAGCAGCCTGCCTGTCCCACTTTGACCACTAGTCAGGAAAGAGAGAAAAGCTATTCTTCCAGCTAAGCCTGGATGAAAATCAGTTTACAGATGGACCACAACTCCAGGGTGTTCTGTTTCTGTGCTGTGACTTCCTAAAGAATTATTGCCAGGAAACTACTGTAGTTGATAAGGCAAAATCGCATTCAGCTCCTTGTCATGTAAATGGGATCTGGAGGGTGTTGCTTAGAATTTATTCCACCTGTACATTTGTCACTTTAAAATTAAAATTGAGCTGGTATGAGACAGATGGTTTTGTTTTTATTTATTAACTTTTATTTCCAATGACCAGTGCTAAGGTGCAAGTTTGCCTCATATTGGTTGATAAAATGGAATGAAGTTTCTACTCTTAGGGAGCTTATATGTGGGGTGGGGATAAATACATCAGGCAATGATGGCTGCAGTGACGAATGAGAATAATGGGAAAGGGACCAGGGAAGGCCTCTTATTGGGAGCAGACACCCGAGAGCAACCTGAAAGCAGTGAGGCCTACGAAAGTCTAAGGAAGGAACATCTGAGGAAGGCAGAGGAGATGGCCGGGGCTATGTGGGTATGATCTCGGGTGGCCTCAGGCTGCAGCATCTTGAAGTGGGGCTTGGGTTCCCAGAGATTGAGGTCAGGTCATGGCAGGGAGAGCTGCTGCTGCTGCTGCTGCTAAGTCACTTCAGTTGTGTCCGACTCTGTGTGACCCTATAGACGGCAGCCCACCAGGCTCCCCCATCCCTGGGATTCTCCAGGCAAGAATACTGGAGTGGGTTGCCATTTCCTTCTCCAATGCATGAAAGAGAAAAGTGAAAGTGAAGTCAGTCTGTCCGACTGTTAGCGACCCCATGGACTGCAGCCCACCAGGCTACTCCATCCATTGGATTTTCCAGGCAAGAGTACTGGGGTGGGGTGCCATTGCCTTCCCCGGGCAGGGAGAGCACCAAATCCTAGCCACTGGACCAGAGTTCAGTGAAGGGCCCTGACCCTTTGGCTTTGCAGAAAAGAATTTCCACAAAGGCAAACAGTAAAGCGAGTAAAAGGCTGGGGGGCGGGCCGGGGGTGGGGGGTACAGTACGTGTAGATAGATACATGGGCAGACTCAGAGAACAGTCCCCGAGTCACACACTCCTGCAGTCTGAATGCCTTTTAAGGGGCACTTTTTCTGGGTTTCCTTTGGCCAGTCATTTAGAGTTGCCCGGTTCACAGTCCATATTTGGTGTATCTCAGGATCTTCCTCTATGTGTGTGCACACATCTCTTAGCCAAGATGGATTCTACTGAAGAGGCCTACGGGTACAACATCCCTTGCCATCCCTCCTCTTTGACCTCCAAGGAGCCTTTCTGTGCATGTGTGGTCAGGGAGGTCTCCTGACTTTGAGAAATATGTGGTATGACCAGGGCCCAGCTTCCTCTCTTAATTATCCTGCTCTTCTTGTCTTGGAGTTTTAGTCCACAGGGAATGAACCTCCAATTGCTTTACTCTGGCTGGGGGCCTGTCTACTTCCTGCTTCAGTTATAGGAGGGTGAACAAGGCAGAGAGCGGCAGGAGAGGGAAGAGAGGTTGGGCTGGATTTAAGGGTTATGGGGAGTCTGGAGGAAAAGCATGGGGCCTGACATGAAGCATATGAAGTTACGATCAGTAAAAAGCAACAGACTTCGGAGTGTTAGCTACTTACACCTTTCCTGTTACAGGCAGACCATGTTTCAAGTGGGCCACTGAGAAAACTGAGGTATGGAGCTCGAGGATAACTGAAGTAGGGCTGGAAGTCAACCAGAGTAGGTACAGGCTTGAGCCTGTAAACATTATTAAGGCAGCACTACCCACCAGCAGGTTACAGGCTTCTCTAAAATTAACAGGGTGAAAAAGTGTGGCATGGAGCATTTTTAATCTACCAAATAGAATAATGCTCAGACAGGACTAAAGAATATTCCCACCCAGTCAAATAACCTGTTTCTTTCAGGATCACATTCTAAAATAGATTAGCTTCCTGTCACAGCCTCTGCATGGCTCATCCCCTGGAAGAGTGAGCCTAAATTTCTATACTGGAAAGTTTAGTACATGCCTGGGTGTCCTCATTCCTGAGGCAATACTCACTGTCACTGAATGATGACAGTTCCTCTTACTGTTCTATCAGTAACAGGGCAAATGAGAAAGAAGCATATTGAAGAACATAAGTGTTTGCATTAAGAACACTTTATGTTAAACTATGAATGGCATTTCCAATAAAACATGAAAAGATTTATATGTATCTACAAAATTTAAGTTTTTGATAAACTTTTTAATAAATGCTATATTAACAAGCTAGAGAGGTAAGGAATGTCATAATCAATCTATACTTTCTCTCTGCAGCATTAGCCTGGAAGATGTTGATGTTTAAATGGGACAATCATAGATGTGAATTTCCTGGTCATCTCCAACAGACACAATTTTTGAGCCATTTCCATTGTATTTTACTCCCCAGACCTGTAAATAAAAAGAGAAAAAGTTCTACTAACACCTTTATTCTTTATGAACAAATACCCTTACCCTATTCTCGTTATACTGAATCCAGAAAAACAGTAGGATGAGGATGTTCTCATGCTTTCTCGACAGTGAGAATGCGGCTTTTCCTTTAATCAGGCACCTTCTATTACTACTGTTAAATTATCATCACGCTCACCTCCCAACTCCAGATAATTCATTTCTAAACATAAATCAAGGTATTCACAAACCTTTCAAAGATTCATAATCGAGGAAGTGACCTAATGTTGTGAAGATGGAACCCACGAGGGACCAGCCCGGGTTCTCAGGTCTCCAGCAAGGAAAAGGCCTCACAGCTACCCTGAGGTCGCTGCCTACAGGGATAATTGCAAACTGTGCTCCTTATCCACCTCCTTGTGCCCACAACCTACCTCAGTAACTCTCACTCTCCTTATTAGAGGCCTGTAAAACCTGCCTGTCCCCAGGAGCTAGATAACTTGGTGTTCCAAGTCATTGATTTCATTTCCTACATGTTGAATTAACAGATTCACACCTCCTTCCCAGACAGAACTGATGTGGTAGGAGTTTCATCAGGTCAAGCCTGTCACTCTGTCCCTGAGGCAGGTGTTGTAGCCCTAACTTCAGTGCTGTGAGCAGGCCAGGTGATGGCTTTATTTCCACTCCAAATGTCTTCCTCTGAGGACTGCACCACACATTGACTCTCTCAGACAAAGCAACATAGCTAGCCAGGACTTCCTTCCTGATGCAATGTTTAAATCCAGGAGTGAAATGTCAAGATTAAATCCTCTCAACTTCACTGGCAACAATGTAAGATTAAGTGTAAAAAAGCATGAACATTTGTTAACTTTAAAATGCATTCCAAAGAGATTCTATGAGATCATCCTAAGAACATACAAAATACATAATTAATAAAAGATGACTTTATACTGCCATGGGTATTTTATTGTTTATACTGCTTCCCCAAGACCCTTGCTATTCAAAAGTGGTTGATACTAGCAGTGCTAGTCTCACCTGAAGCTTGGGACAGAAACTCAGGCACAGGCCAGACCTACAGAATCTGTATTGTTACCAGATCCCCAGGGTACATTAAAGGCGGAGAAGCCCTGCCCGAATGCCTTATCATTTCACATTCGTCTCACCGGAAGACTCCTGTGAGAATAGAGCCTCTCTTTCTTAATTTAAAGGCTGAAATAAAACTTAGCAATATCTGTAAAGTCAAGCAACCTGTTAAGAATTTCTGGCTTCAAGTATATTCAAAGGAAAAAAAAAAATTACTAGCAGTGCTAGTCTCACCTGAAGCTTGGGACAGAAACTCAGGCACAGGCCAGACCTACAGAATCTGTATTGTTACCAGATCCCCAGGGTACATTAAAGGCGGAGAAGCCCTGCCCGAATGCCTTATCATTTCACATTCGTCTCACCGGAAGACTCCTGTGAGAATAGAGCCTCTCTTTCTTAATTTAAAGGCTGAAATAAAACTTAGCAATATCTGTAAAGTCAAGCAACCTGTTAAGAATTTCTGGCTTCAAGTATATTCAAAGGAAAAAAAAAAATCACATCACTTCTTTGGGCAGCTCCAAAAGAGAGAGTGACGGCTGTGGGATGGAACGGAAACTTCTGAGGAAGCAGGTCCTTCCCGAGACAGCCATGGCCCAGCTGCACCCAGAAAAAGGCCCAGGCATGCCCGAGGCATTGCTGCAACATGTTTCAAAGAAGTCACTTAAAGGCTGTGCAGCTAGTGCAAGTTTGCTGGTCTACCCATATCATGGGTAGACATATCATGCCTTGTGGGTTTCCAGGCTGACAACACATCCCCAGCCTCTGCACCCCAGAGTGTCCACTGGAACACGGGCTGGATGGACATCCAAGCAATCAGAGCAGCTCAGCTCTGAGGGTCACCCAATCTTGACAACCTCAGCAGGGAGGTTAGGAAAATGAATGAATTTTGGCATAGAAGTCAGACAATGCTAGCAATCCAAAGACAAAGAAATTTAAATGTTAATTATGCCATACCTGATCCTGGTGATCAAAGAAGGTGTGAACACAAGTCCTCGTTCCAACATCCCAAACTTTAACACTTTTGTCAGATGAACTATTTTAAAAAAGGAAACATCAGTATCAGAAAAGTTTTCAGACCAGTGTGAAGTTGGAAAGAATCTGACCAAAAATTCCACACTCCTTGACTCAACCTACCTAGAAGCCCCCTTGGTGCATGTGCACAAGCGGCTGACCTGGTCCCCAAAAGGTCACAACTGGCTGGCATTCCCCACTCACAGAGCAGCTATTTCCCCAAACTTCTGATCTGCTTGGCCCTCATATTAAATATTCTTGTCAGGAGTCTCGGATGAGAGGCTCCCTCTGGATGGGAGGGAGACTGGTTAAAGCTTCAAAATAAAGGCTCTCAGAGTCTTCTATAAACCTCTGTACAGTGTTATTAAGCCATCTACCTCCTGGTTTTCAACTGTGTTGGCCATCCTGGGCCTAAACAACACTGGGGTCTCAAAGCATAACATTTTACAGATTTTCATATCTATAGCTACTATCAGAACAAAGATATCCTTATAAGGGATACCCACCTACTGTAGGTAGAGGCCTAGATTTATAAGGAAGAAATAAGAACTGAGTTGCTCAAAAGAATCCATCTTTGTTCCAGCTAAGAACAATTAACTTGACAATTTAAAAAACACTGCAGAAAACAAAGGCTACCTGAATAAGAAAAGGGTCATACCATCTTCGGATGACCATCTTCATCTTCCTAACATTTTAGGAACTGATAAGAGTCATAAGTACCTGGAAACAAAGTGTGTGTCATCAGGACAAAATGCAACGTTCAGTACCCAGGATGCGTGGCCACTCAATGTGCCAGCCAAGTTGGCATGTTGTCTGAAATGGGAAAGTTTCAAATAAAATGGAGATGTCAACTTTTGGAATATAATCACTGAAATGGAAGGTATACTGTGTCCATTTAATTGGACCAAATCTGCTATCCTTGAAATGACAGTATTAACAGAGAAATTCTCTTTTCACTAAAGTAGCATCACATACTGCAGAAACAAAATCTTCAATTGCATTAACCCCAAATATGTCAGAGCCTACAAGAGCCAAAAGTAGGACCCTAAACAAGCAGAGCTTAGAAGTTCAAAATAAAGAAGGCTCAACAAGCCAATTCCTAAGGTGAGGAAACAGAACCAGTAGGTAAATAGCCATCTCAGAGTAATTGCAGGTTCTGACCCCTGCCCACCTAGCGTCCTTTCCATGTGGAGCCAGTGCCTGTGTCTACGGAAGGTATCAAAATGTATTCTTTACAACAGGTGTGACTTGGACAGACCATTTTTAACTTAACCAAGAATAAGACAGGTCTAATGACTATAGTCATTTTCACTTTTTAAAAAAGTGAAATCAAATCACCCTGGCAGGAGAACAATCCTAAGACCTGACTAAGGTCAGCAGTTTCACCCCTGAAGCCAGCAGAGTAGAGCAGACCCCAGTTAAGAGGAGACGTGGCCTCAGTAGAAAGCTGGGGGACCATGAGAAGGCAAAAGTCCCAGGTGTTCATTCAGTATCAGCGCCTTGGCCAAACCACCACCTCAGCTTGGGTTCCTCACCGGTAGTTGGGAAGATGATGAAACTGTAACAGTGAAAGCCTTCTTAAAGAGAGCTGAACACTTAAGAAA
This sequence comes from Oreotragus oreotragus, assembly GCA_006410675.1. Classification (NCBI taxonomy): domain Eukaryota; kingdom Metazoa; phylum Chordata; class Mammalia; order Artiodactyla; family Bovidae; genus Oreotragus; species Oreotragus oreotragus. Next base: position 87,190 of record SJYX01010619.1, read on the forward strand.
TTGCTAGTATTTATACTGGCCCTGCTGTTGACAAGCAAGCACAACTTGAGGCAGGCATCTTCTTTTGGACCTTAACAGCTCGTTCAGCTCTAACTCCAGAAACCGCAGTTCTAACTCCATGTCTACTTGACAGCTTTCTGTTGTCCAAAAGCTCCCACGTTTAAACTCCGGCGAAACTCTCATAGGCCCACGAAGTGACATGCACGTGGATGATCATGGTGTGGCACCCATCGCTGGGGCACAGAGAAGGGCAACAGATGCACCCAGTGGATCAGAATGCCACATCTGGAGGCCAGAAACCAGGCACGCTGATCGCAGTACTGAGTCAAAGAAGGGACACACGTCAAACACCTTACAGGGGAGACCTCAGCGGGCAACAGGGCGGGGCCTGAGAGACACAGGAGAGAAGGAAAAGAGAAAGGGCCCTGCACAGGCTTACAATGAAAGTGAGCTGTCAACTGAAGATTAACTAACTCACTTTTACACCTGTGGTCAAAAACCAACAACAAAAAAGCTCCCTTATCTAGACCTTATCTAGCTGGCTTATAAACAGACAACTCCCTAACTAGGGCAGAGGAACGCCTTCTAGAATGTCACACCCTCAGAAAACAAATGTTCTAATTTTTTCATCATTACTTCAAGCTAGCTACAGCCCATGGCTCCATCTGTTCATCTGTACACTACTCACCTGTCCAAAAGAATTTAAAATCAGTGTGCCCCACAAGAGACAGGATATGGAAAAGATGTAGCAAGTAGCTGATCCTAGTTGGTAACCCACGCACGTCTTCCTCTGTAACATCCTAAGCTCAAAGCGGGGATACTGAAGGGGAGGAATGACTGGGGAGACTACAGAGTCTAACAGGATCTGAACACATGTCTTTCCTAGACATAAAGAGGGAGCAGCTCACTTGCTAGGGCTCCTCCTAGTGATAAGAGACAAAACAGGCACTGATATTAAGAGAGAAGTGTTGAATCCCAACAAGTAACTTACACATCATAGATCTTGATGTAGCCATCATCTGAAGCAGTGACAAGGAGCTGTGAATCCGGGGAAAAAGTCAAGGAGCGAATGGGCATAGCATGGCCTGAAATTCACAAAGACCCTTGTTAAGCTGGAGAATCACTGTCTCCTATCTCCTCACACAGGTTTCCATAAATTATGTCATCTTTAACGGCTGTTAAGTCACTGAGTTGCACTGCTCAGGTGCTTCAGTCAGAGGTGAGCCACAGACTGTACCCTTCCCCCTAATGCTCAAGAAACATGCACAAAACGCAGGCCCCTCCTCCTGGGAGCCATTTCTCCTCCGATCCCTTTCCAGACCAACTGGACCTCAGGATACATTGCTTAGACAAAACTCTTCTGCCCCTACAGATATGGCCAAACATGGAAATATGCATTGCTTCTGATTTGTATGCTGAACAGACAGGATGCTAGCTCCCTACCAAATCCTTTGTTGTAGGGTAAAGGATGCACTGAAGAGGTTTCCCCCTAACCCTTCCCCGGTCCTAGTACCCCATCCTCCTGCCCAGAGGTCACCAGCGCAGAGTGGGCACAGAACTTTCATTTACCTTCAAACTATCGACAAAAAAGGGCTATTTTCCAATCACAAAGTTCTTTAGAGCCAAACATGATGGAAATAAAACACTCATGCAGCTAGGATATATTAACACATAAAAAGTAAGCCTGTTCACCAAAATAAGTATTTAAAACACTGGTACAAAAACTAATATGTCTAGGTTATAACTACAGTGACAAACGGAGAAGGCAATGGCAACCCACTCCAGTACTCTTGCCTGGAAAATCCCATGGACAGGGGACCCAAGTGGGCTGCAGTCCATGGGGTCGCTAGGAGTCGGACACGACTGAGCGACTTCACTTTCACTTTTCACTTTAATGCACTGGAGAAGGAAATGGCAACCCACTCCAGTGTTCTTGCCTCCCAGGGACGGGGGAGCCTGGTGGGCTGCCGTCCACGGGGTCGCACAGAGTCGGATGCGACTGGAGCGACTCAGCAGCAGCGGCAGCACAGTGATGAAAGTGGACCTTAGAGGCATTTCTGATTTCCAACTGAGAGTGATGTTTTGCAAACCGAAGGCTCATTTGCCATTTAGTAGCATTTTAATGAAAGAGTAAGTCTTCCTTTGTGATCTGATAACCCAGTTTGCACAAAATGATGAACCACACCTTCCAGCGTATGCAGAAGTTTCCCAGTTGCAATATCAAAAATATTGATGATTCCGTCTATGGCTCCACTGGCCAGGTATTTCCCATCGGGGCTCTGTAGAGAACGCACGAAAATCATTTCAAACTCCATGTTGGTAAGCCATCCCCCCTCAAACACAAGTAATCTGCTGGTTCCAGGTCTAACTGGCTGACTGGCAAACCAAGCCAGCAGCTTCCTAGTGAGACCAATGCAGAATGTTTATCAAGGAATACAACAGGCTAGAAGAGCAAACTGAAAGAATCAGGCAGAAACAAAGCAGTTATTTCCTTACATATGCAATACTAAGAATGAATTTTCCTCTTGTGTCCAAAGAATACTCCTTTTTCCCACTCTCCACACCAAAAATGTTCACTTTTCCCACGTGAGTTCCTGTGGCCAGATACTGAGAATCAGGAGAAAAGGCCAAAGTCCAGGCATCCACTGAACAGAAAAAAAAAAGGGAAAACCATAGTGAGAAAAGATCTGACCCTAATTTTAAAAATTTTTAAGCTTTACCAAAAGATACATGTTTTAAAATTGGAGGAATAGTGTCCTGATTCATAACAGGACATTGTAAAGATATCAATTGTATTAATATGGGCATAGCATGCCCTGAAATTCACAAAGACCCTTGTTAAGCTGGAGAATCACTGTCTCCTATCTCCTTATACAGGTTTCCACGAACTACGTCATCTGTAACGGCTGTTAAGTCACTGAGTTGCACAGCTCAGGTGCTTCAGTCAGAAGCCCAACATTAATATGCCCAATATTAATATGTTGTAAAGATACTAACTCTATACCAATTTAATGTAAGAGTTTCTTAATTTTTCACTAAAAATTTAGACAGACAGAACAATACTAAGTGTTAGCAAGGGTGTCAGTTCAGTTCAGTCACTCAGTCATGTCTGACTCTTTGCAACCCCATCAATCACAGGACGCCAGGCCTCCCTGTCCATCACCAACTCCCGGAGTCCACCCAAACCCATGTCCATCGAGTCGATGATGCCATCCAACCATCTCATCCTCTGTAGTCCCCTTCTCCTGCCCTCAATCCTTCCCAGCATCAGGGTCTTTTCCAATGAGTCAGCTCTTCGCATCAGCTGGCCAAATTATTGGAGTTGCAGCCTCAACATCAGTCCTTCCAATGAACACTCAGGACTGATTTCCTTTAGAATGGACTGGTTGGATTTCCTTGCAGTCCAAGGGACTCTCCAGAGTCTTCTCCAACACCACAGTTCAAAAGCATCAATTCTTCGGCGCTCAGCTTTCTTTATAGTCCAACTCTCACATTCATACATGACCACTGGAAAAACCATAGCCTTGACTAGACAGACCTTTGTTGGCAAAGTAATGTCTCTGCTTTTTAATATGCTGTCTAGGTTGGTCACAACTTTCCTTCCAAGAAGTAAGCATCTTTTAATTTCATTGCTGCAATCACCATCTGCAGTGATTTTGGAGCCCAGAAAAATAAAGTCAGCCACTGTTTCCACATCTATCTGCCATGAAGTGATGGGACTGGATGCCATGATCTTAGTTTCCTGATGTTGAGCTTTAAGCCAACTTTTTCACTCTCCTCTTTCACTTTCACCAAGAGGCTCTTTAGTTCTTCTTCACGTTCTGCCATAAGGGTGGTGTCATCTGCATATCTGAGGTTATTGATACTTCTCCCAGCAATCTTGATTCCAGCTTGAGTTACCCTGCATCCAAGGTAAGGAGCAGCGGCTGAGCTTTGCTAGAGCAGCCGTGAAGAGAGACCCCGCGTCCAAGGTAAGAGAAACCCAGGTAAGATGGTAGCCACTGAGAGAGGGGATCAGGGGGCAGATTGATTGAAACTACAGTCACGGACAACTAGCCAGTCTGATCACATGGACCACAGCCTTGTCTAACTCAGTGAAACTAAGCCATGCCGTATGGGGCCACCCAAGACAGATGGATCATGGTGGAGAGGTCTGACAGAATGTGGTCCACTGGAGAAGGGAATGGCAAACCACTTCAGTATTCTTGCCTTGAGAACCCCATGAATAGTATGAAAAGGCAAAATGATAGGATACTGAAAGAGGAACTCCCCAGGTCGGTGAGTGCCCAATATCCTACTGGAGATCAGTGGAGAAATAACTCCAGAAAGAATGAAGGGATGAAGCCAAAGCAAAAACAATACTCAGTTGTGGATGTGATCAGTGATAGAAGCAAGGTCCAATGCTGTAAAGAGCAATGTTGCATAGGAACCTGGAATATCAGGTCCATGAATCAAGGAAAATTGGAAGTGGTCAAACAGGAGATGGCAAGAGTGAATGTTGACATTCTAGGAATCAGTAAAGTAAAATGGACTGGAATGGGTGAATTTAACTCAGATGACCATTATATCTACTACTGTGGATATAATAGAAGAAGAAATGGAGTAGCCATCATAGTCAACAGAAGAGTTCAAAATGCAGTACTTGGATGCAATCTCAAAAATGACAGAATGATCTCTGTTTGTTTCCAAGGCAAACCATTCAGTATTATGGTAATTAACGTCTACGCCCTGACCAGTAACACTGAAGAGCTGAAGTTGAACAGTTCTATTAAGACTTACAAGACCTTCTAGAACTAACACCCCCAAAAGATGTACTTTTTAAAATAGGGGACTGGAATGCAAAATTAGGAAGTTAAGAAATACCTGGAGTAACAAGCAAATTTGGCCTTGGAGTACAGAATGAAGCAGGGCAAAGGCTAATAAGAGTTCTGCCAAGAGAACGCACAGGTCATAGCAAACACCCTCTTCCAATAACACAAGAGAAGACTCTACACATGGACATCACCAGATGGTTGACACAGAAATCAGATTGATTATCGATTATATTCTTTGCAACCAAAGATGGAGAAGCTCTATAGAGTCAGAAAAAACAAGACCAGGAGCTGACTGTTGTTGCTTGGATCATGAACTCCTTACTGCCAAATTCAGACTGAAATTGAAGAAATCAGAGAAAACCACTAGACCATTCAGGTATGACCTAAATCAAATCCCTTATGACTATACAGAGGAAGTGAGAAATAGATTTAAGAGACTAGATTTGATAGATAGAGTGCCTGATGAACTATGGATGGAGGTTCATGACATTGTACAAGAGACAGGAATCAAGACCACCCCCAAGAAAAAGAAAAACGAAAAAAAAAGAAAAAGCAAGAGTGTAGTGAAACCAAAATCCTCATACACAGGTGGGAATATAAAATAGTATAGCTACTCTGAAGAACAGTTTTGATAGTGTAAGTGAAAACACACACCATAATATCTAGCAATTCCACTTCTAGAGAAATGGAAACACGTCTTCATGAACAAAACTGAACCTGGATGATGCTCATAGCAGCATTATTAAGAATACTCAAAAACTGGAGAGAATCCAAATATCCATCAATCGATGAATGAATGAACAAAATGTGGAATATCCCTATAACGGAATACTTACTACTAAACAATAAAAAGGAACAGACTACCAATACATACTACAACATGGATAAACCTCAAAAACATTATGCTAAAGAAAGATATGTAAAACAATAAAATTTCACTTATGTGAAATCTTTCAAAATGGCAAAACTATAGAGACAGAAAGCTGATCAGTGGTTGTCTGAGGCTGAGGGTGGGAGTACAGGTTAACTATAAGTTGGCATGAGGGAACATTTGGGGGACATGGAAGTGTTCTAAAACTGAACTGGAGTGATGGCTACACAACTGTGGAAATTTACTAAAACTTGTTAAACTGTATAATGGGTTAATTTCAGAGTGTCATTATAGAGGTGAAAGTCTACCTCAACAAGCTGCAAATAAAGAGGTACCAGAAATATTCTTATATAAAACTATAATATGACAAAGTATTTATCACAAATTGGCAAGAGAATAAGGACTGGAAAGAGGTATTATTGTTTTGTTTTTTTTTTAATCAACTGGCTTTTAAGTTATATCACACAATCTGATTTCAAAGGTTCTATTCAGATGCTATTTCTATATTAGAGTGCTTCTGTGTAAAGGTCTCCAGACTCCTGGGCAGGCTGGGTAAGCACATGTGCTTTATACTTCCATCTGGACCACTGATGATATTTCAGCATTATGTGGGAAACTCTTCATGGGCAATCTCAAAGAGCTTTAGGAGCCTCTGGGGTCAGAGCCTAGAGAGCAAGAACAGTCCAGTTGTCCAGTGCTGGTCGAGGTCCCTTTGCCCATGCCCAGTCTTATACGGGAATGATCCCTAAGTCCTGCCCTTCCTGTACCTGCCCAGAAACAGTGCTTGTAAGATCAAAGGGAGAAGAAAGGCTCCTTCCCCAGTCACTCTCCTTACTCCTACGGCAGGGCTCAAAGAAGTCAAGCCCTTCTCAGCCCACAGGGAGAGATGTCTCTCTGAACTTGACTCACAGCAGATAGGGGCTCCCAGCACAGATGGGTCAGTACCATATATCAGAATGAGTTTTAAAATAACAATCTCTTGCAAATTTTAACACACATACTCAAAGTAGTAATTAATTTACCTCTATCACTTAAGAAATACTTGTTTCAAAAAGGAAATTAACTTCAAAAGTACTCAACCAAGAAGATCTAAAAAAGCTTTTATTATAATCAGTCTCCCACAAGGCTGCTTTTCAGTATCTATCTAATGACTATACCATTTATTCCAACAGGATTATGTTCTCTTATTCCTATTATAATTAGTTGTTTACAGGAATAATGGTTATTAGAAAATCTGATTATGATTCCTTGAAGTTTAGTAGAATAACTTTGGAATTACTTTTACATTTCCCTTATTAGCTGTTGGATAATATAAAACTTTAGGTGGTGAATGTCCTTTTCCTCGAAATTGAAGGAATGTTTATTCCTCAATTTAACCTTGCACTCTAAAATTTACTTTAATGTTTGCATAATATTTATTTTAATCACTAGGTTCCACCTCATCAGTGAAGCGAGTAACTCTTCTTTACACTGGGACATCCTGAACCATCTGATGTTGAGAGGCCCCTATGCCTGCACTTTCTTCTTCGACATCTTTGACATCAGTCTGCTGCAGCCACAGCCTGGGTGAGGCGTCAAATGAAGGATCTTCCCGTCACCTGCCCTTTCTTCTACTTCTTCCCTTTCTTCTTCAGGATCTGAGATCTTTCTCTTTCCTCCTCCTGTTCCTCCTCTCACATTCCCAGGCATGTTTTCTCGGCTGGTATAACGTAAATGTCCATTTGCCTAAATTCATTAGATCTAAACTTACTAGTTTTATCTTTAGGTGAATTCAACTGAGCTGCTCCTTAGTTGTCAACAGCCATGCTTGATTTTATTATTTACTCAAATAACTGTTGTTTAATGGTCTGGTATAGTTTTTGAAGATTCCTATCCAAAAAAGAAAATAAATCCAACTTTATATTCATCTCAGTATCTTTTTTCTTTCCTAACTATAATCTGTCAATGATCACTTGCCACAACTGGAACCAATATGTAGCTTAAGATACCATTTGTCAGAAAAGGAAAGCTGGATACAGACTTCATCCTTTTCCTTAGGACCAATCAAGCACTCATTTCTTCAGCTGTGGTGTGGCTGGGGCTACAAAGCCACACAGTGACCTTAGCGTCATGGGAGGGCTTAGGTGCCCAAGATGAAGAGGCAGCAAGAGGTCCACCTCTTCCTCCTCTTCTCAGCTTAACAGACTGTGCACTAGTTTGGGGACCCAGGTCCTCCGTAAAAGATAGCAATAGGGCAAGGACACATGTAAAAACAATTATCTGAGGAGTCAGAATGTCTGGGTGACTTTTTTCAAATACATACCCTGACCCACACAGCCCAAAACTGATTCAGTGGATCCAAAATAGGAACTAGGCATATGTATTCAATGGACATGAGTCTGAGCAAACTCTGGGAGATAGTGAAGGACACGGAAGCCTGGCACGCTAGTCCATGAGGTCACAAAGAGTCAGACACGACCGAGCAACTGAACAACAACAACATATGTGTTCCTGCAAAGCTCCGACAGTTGAGACTCAGAGATGTAAAATACTGGCACTGAGGGGAAATGAACTCAGTTTTCAGACAACACAGAGTCCTTAAAACCCTGGGACCACCATTCTTTCCAAAATAAGTACAACCTATAGGATGCTACTGAACATAACTGGTGGGAAGCAAATCTACTGGGGCTCCAATCCAGGGAATTACGTTAAGAAAAGCCCTGAGCAGTTCTGTAATCACTCCACGGAGGGGTGTGCCAGAGAGGCACCAGGCTCTCTGTACTCCTTCCAGTCATCACCCATTCTGGCAGAACAGGCTCTGCTCATGAAAGCTATATGGTCATATACAAGTAAATATAGGGCCACAAGGAATCTGAAATGTCATGTTGCTTGTCCCATTGAAATTATTAATTCCCATTATTTCAGATGTTTATCAAGGCTAATGGACAAGACTATGCTGTCCTACAGAACTTTAAAAAAATCGATTTGTTTCTTTAGAAGTTTCATGTATCAATCATATACTAGAAATAGGCACTTTAATCATAATTAGTTGAGATTACCATGACACAGATCTAGGAGGACACAGTGCTTTACATTCTAGACCTCTATAAGGCAACGAGTGGATCAGTTCAGAATATGGCAGAGAACCTGTGGACCATTCAGACACAGGTCCACAATCCCGAGTCAGCAATTTGAAACCCAAGGGTGATGAAAACTATAAGTTTTTAGAAATAATTTTAGTACCCAAATTCACTTGGCAATAAAACTGGAACTGATATAAGGCTATTTATAGCTTATCTTTATCTCCTAGTATAAATACTCATGTTTAGTTGCTGAGATACTAGTATTTGATTAGAGTGCTGTCCCAGTCCCACTGAAGGTATTACATAACAGTCAGTTCATACATCCATATTACCAATCTCAAATCCAAAAACTTCTAAACACTAAAACACATCTCTCCCTAAAGATATCAAAAAGGGATCGTAAACCTCTAGTATCTTCTCTAAGAGTAAAACTCTTACCAGGTCCTGCATCTATAGACTTTATCTGTTTGCCGTTTTCCAAGTCCCAGAGACGAATATGAGCATCAAGAGAACTGGATGCAGCAATGGGCAGGGTGTGGCTGATGTCCACAGACACCACACCCAGCTGGTGGCCCTCCAGACTCCACTGTAGGTCCAGCTTCTCATCACGCCTTCAGTGGGGGACAGAGAAATGGATTTCTTCACACACAACACATGGTACCTGGCACCTGAAATTTTGGGCTCCTGTAACTATGCATTATCAGAGGTCTGTGAAATGCAGAATCAAGACAGGAAATGAAGAGCCACAGAACACCAAATGCAGCCAACTTTTAACCATAGCATTTTTTTTCTTTCAACTGTAAGGCCTTAACAGTGAATTACAGGAAAACAAGTGAGGAAAAAAGAGTCTGCCTTTTTATACCACCATATCGCCATTGCTTTCTTGCGTAGGTAATAGTCAATACTTCTCTGATTGTAACTTGGGAGCCCAGAAGAAAAACCCCAACTTCCAAGGCTGTATTGTAGAGGAAAGAGTACTCACCATTTCCAGACCTTCACCAGGTCATCCAGGGATCCCGTGACCACTGTCTCAGAGTTTTCTTTCTTGTTTGACCCCCAGGCAACTGACCAGATGGCATCATCATGGGCTGGAACAGAAAGTCATTCATATAACGTCTTCATGCAACTTCTAAACTGAATGTGCTAAGATAAAGCGGAAATACTGTTACACCAATGCTGAGATTTTTGAGGTAATATCCACCTGCATCTGCTTTACTGTTTTGCAAATGGCTTTCCCACACAGCTTTTGTTAGAACAATGGAGGCAGATAACAAAACCAGAGGTTCTAAAAGAGTCGCTTGTCCCAAAACACAGGTTTACCAGGTGGGGGAACGGTACTGGAATAGTCCAGCGTCCTTTCTACTTTAGTGTGCTGTCTGCCATGCATTAGTCTGGAACGGCTCTTACTTGACTAAAGTGAAACCCACCTCCCAAAAGAGATCAAACTTGTTAAGAGTAATTTTTTTTTTTTTTAATGCCATTCTCCCAAATCATCCCACCCTCGCCCTCTCCCACAGAGTCCAAAAGTCCGTTCTATACATCTGTGTCTCTTTTGCTGTCTTCTAAATTCCATATATATGTGTTAGTATACTGTATTGGTGTTTTTCTTTCTGGCTTATTTCACTCTGTATAATAGGCTCCAGTTTCATCCACCTCATTAGAACTGATTCAAATGTACTCTTTTTAATGGCTGAGTAATACTCCATTGTGTATATGTACCACAGCTTTCTTATCCATTCATCTGCTGATGGACATCTAGGTTGTTTCCATGTCCTGGCTATTATAAACAGCGCTGCGATGAACATTGGGGTACAAGTGTCTCTTTCAATTCTGGTTTCCTCAGTGTGTGTGCCCAGCAGTGGGATTGCTGGGTCATAAGGCAGTTCTATTAGCAATTTTTTAAGGAATCTCCACACTGTTCTCCATAGTGGCTGTACTAGTTTGCATTCCCACCAACAGTGTAGGAGGGTTCCCTTTCCTTAACAGTAATTTCTTAACAGATCTTTGGAAACCAGTAGGCAGGTCAACTATAAACAGTACAGGTCCGAAAATAACTAAAATAGGCGCCACATGATTTGCCTTTTGCCACAAGTCTATTATGTTTAATGGGCCAGTTATTACTTTAATCCTTTCATAGGGATTACCTCAATTAACCACAACAACCCTATGAATAGCATCTTCATGCTACAGATAAACGGAGAAGGCAATGGCAACACACTCCAGTACTCTTGTCTGGAAAATCCCATCGATGGAGGAGCCTGGTAGGCTGCAGTCCATGGGTCGCACAGAGTCAGACACAACTGAGTGACTTCACTTTCACTTTCATGCACTGGAGAAGGAAATGGCAACCCATTCCAGTGTTCTTGCCTGGAGAATCCCAGGGACAGTGGAGCCTGGTGGGCTGCCGTCTATGGGATCGCACAGAGTCGGGCATGACTGAAGCGACTTAGCAGCAGCAGCTACAGATAAAAATCAGAGGCTTAGAGAAGCCTAGTAGCTCACCCAAAGTCAAGAGCTACGAAGAGGCAGAGCTGGTATTCAAACCTAAAAACCTAAACTCCCTACTAACTAAAGTCCACTTTAAATTCTGTCTGTAAGCTGTGTATCTGGTGGGCCATAGGAGAAGGCAATGGCACCCCACTCCAGTACTCTTGCCTGGAAAATCTCATGGACAGAGGAGGCTTGTAGGCTGCAGTCCATGGGGTCGCTAAGAGTCGGACATGCCTGAGCGACTTCACTTTCACTTTTCACTTTCATGCACTGGAGAAGGAAATGGCAACCCACTTCAGTATTCTTGCCTGGAGAATCCCAGGGACAGAGGAGCCTGATGGGCTGCCTTCTATGGGGTCGCACAGAGTTGGACATTACTGAAGCGACTTAGCAACTTAGCAGCAGCATACTCGTGGGTCTGCAGACCTGGTATATGAATACAAATGTAACAAGTGCACAAGAAGGCTTTCTTCACACCTGGCAGCAACTCTTCAGGGACACCTTTCCAAGACATGAATACAAGGACATTCAACTGAAACAGCTGTGAGTTACATACAGCATCTTGGCTTCCACTACAATCCCCACCTGACCCAAGTCTGCCAGCTTGCCACCGGATGGCATTAGGTGCATACAAGGTAGCTGACTGACAAGCTGACTAGCTGCTAGTTACCTATGCTTACTAACTTGAAAGAATGCTTTGGGTTTAAACTTCAGACTACCTAAATCTCACTACTTAAAGCGGAAGAGCTTTATCAGGCATTCCACAAATTTCTCCCGGCTTTACGTAACCTATCTAGGCTATGGTGAAGAAATGAGACACACGTGAACAGTCCCTGCACACCCTCCTTGCCAGGTATGAAGTCCAGTCACTGGCCAGTTACCTTTCCAGACAGACTCTGACCTCCCTCCTTCTCCCATCCCCACCACCACTGACACATGCCCACCCCTATACTCAGTGGTCTTGACAGAAATTCACCTGTGCTATCCTCCTCTTTTATTGAGGGTCAAAGGCCCTCTATGAGCCCCACTCCACTTGTTAAGTGGAGGAGCCTGAATAAAGGCTCCCACGAGAACTTCTGCGTTCGTGGCCAGGCTCAAGTTTACCTCCCCAGGTGAGCTGGTATTAACAGAGTCCTGAGACTCAGTTTCCTTCTTTCACTTTGATAGCCGGGAAGCTCAGTCACACCTTCCTCAAGCGGGAAAATTTTCCTCAGCCCAGAGTTCTCCAGTCTATCATTTGCCTCTTGCTCTTTAAGCTAGTGGTTGGTTTTTTTTGTTGTTGGTTGTTTGTTCTGAAGTGTATTTGTTTGCAGCTGCCCCTGCCAATTCTTAGGTAAAGTGAGCATGGTTGGAACTGCATGTCTGGTCAGCATGACAAAAACCTTAAGCCACGGACAACAGCTTTTCACAGGTGAATTTGCTTAACTGGCAAGCTGCTTACCTTGTTCTTGTTTGAAGAGAATACTGTACTAAAAAAGAACAGAAGACACATTAAACCAATGGTCAGATTTCAGATGTGTTCCATCCTTTCCCTAAAACACCCGCCAACTCACCACCTTGTGCCCCAGCAGATATAATCACCAGTGTTAGGCACCTCCCTTGCTGTGGCCTGACCTCCTGTAAGCTCATGCAAGGTTTGTAGTGTTAGTTCTTAAGGAAACCATAGTCCCTTAAAGAAAACAATTAGTTCTTAAAAGAAGCTAGAGTCTCTTCTAACTACTTCCACCCACCAAAAAAGAGTAATAAATTATGTGCTTTTTCCTGCTCTGATCACCAGGAAGCTCAGAGTCCAGTTTGCAGCTTAATTTTTGTAGTTGTATAAAACCACACAGCCTGCAAAATAACCTGTTAACTCTGTCCCTAATTTCATTACAAAGACATGTTTCTCCCTTTCTAATTTTTCTTTCTCATTTTTGTGTACAAATTCTCTTAAGCTTCCTCAATCCCTTTGTAAACTGTGGTACAGGCTGAAATTAAATTACCCTTCTCTCAGTGTTGTGCATTTTACTAATGCCACCTAACCTTCTGGTGACTAGGTGCCCAGGATACCCTCCTCTTCAGAAGCAGAGCAGATGCTAGTTTTCTGACTACAAACCCAGACAATGTATTGAGCTCGAACCCCTAAAGAGACCAATGGTACTCTTCTTCTCCCTAGGCCTTACCTGGTTGGTCATCTCCTTAACCAAGGATGAAGGGCTAAAAGCCAGACAGCTCTGTGGAAACAACACCAGGGCTTCAGTAAGAGGCAGCCATCAGGACAGAAGGCTATAGAAGGTTCCCCTGGATCAAGACTGTAAGGCAACTCTTGGTCAGAGTTGACCTGACACTTTTCTATAGACTGATCCCAGGTTCCCTGTTCACAAGCCCTACTAGGTGGCACAGTCTTCTCTCTCAACTAATACCTATCACCTCTCATATTTTCTTCTCCTCAAGTTGACTACAGAGAGGATCCAGTCTCCCTCCTTGCTGTTTTTCCAAGAGATAAAACCACAGGATCTTTTAATTTAAAATATTATTTTATTAAAAACTCAACAAGCAAATATGGGGAAGCAAAGTTCTTACGGTCCATGCAGGGATCGCAGCCAAAAGTGCATATAAGAGCCAGCAGGAGTGTAAATGAGGGTGTGAGCTAGAGGGAGACTACATGTCTCCCCAAAGCTATAATAAGGCTTCTTAACTTTTGTGTGTGTGCTATAGAATCCTCCATGCCCAACCCGCACCCCCCCCAACCCCAGGTAGCTTTGTAAAGCCTATAAATCCTTTTTCAGGATGTTTTAAAATACATACAATACATAGGATTAGAAAGGAAACCAAGTATAGTCCATTCTCGTTATTCCAGGCAGTTAAGTTCCATAAAGTCACTGAATACTGAGTTAGTGAACACTGATCCACGCCTTCTGGGGGAAACACTATATTAGGTTCCTGCAAGACTCGTAAATTTGGGGCAACTGATCAATAACTAACTTTATTTTATGCATGTTTCTGTTTCAGTTCCGTTCAGTGTCCGACTCTTTGTTGTTTAAAGACACCTTATTTTACATTGGCGATTCATTAATATTGAACTCACAGCTAACAGCGACATAATTCACACCTATGTGAAGTTTATCCACAGATGTGTTTTCTCTGTAAGACACATCACAGTCTTCCTGGACTTAGGAACACTAAGAGAGCTTTACTACTGTGCTTGGAGGGCTATTTTAAACAGTGAAGTCACCAATAAAACCACAAAAATACAAAAATCATAACACTAACAGATTGAAAAAAAGACACTTGTTTACAGCATGATAACTGAAACAAGAAAGCAGAGTGCTTCCTTGTTCAACTGCAGCTAAGAATGTGCGTCAGTTGACTCAAAATTTTCACCACCGCGCACACGTCCAAGATCACAAGTGCTGCAAATGATGATTTGGGGGCTACAAATAAATTTTAGAATGTAGATGAATTTGGAAATACAGAGCCTGAGAATAGTAAGGATCAACTGTATACAGGAATAAAATTTTACCAAATACAAAAATTAGATTTTGTGATAGCATATGTGATTCTTTATTTACACATTATATAACAAGATTTAGCAGCAAATCTCACAACTACCATAATTTCATAGTTACGATGAACTTATACAATATCCTAAGATACGAAAATATGTATGATTTCAATTGGTGACAAAGTCACCCTGTTAATACTTGGTTTGCTGCCTACATTTATAATTGAAGGAAATGCTAAATTTCAGTTAGAAGTTTGAGAACATAAGGATGCAATTTTTCTTCTCATCCGAGTTCATGGCCCCCTCAGTTCTATCCATGGACAGAGGAGACTATACATCTAAGGCATCCATGTTCAGGTTACTTGCTTTAAATTTGCAAACTCAGAAAGACTACTGGGAAGGTTTTCCAAGGATAACAGAAAAATACAAACAATTTCTAAATAACCTTTGCCTGCGAAGATCTCAGTCAAGGTGGTAGTGCTTAATTCATTTGTGACCCAAGAACAGTGTCTTGGCAAGGGTAGGAAAGACAGGCAGGAGGTCAAGCCAGTTTCGCTGGAGTAAACAGTACTCAAACTCTCTTGGGCACCAACCCTCTGCCCTTCCAAATCCTGCCTCACATCCCTGCAACAGAAACAACTTCCCACAACAAGGAAAAACAAGAGTAGGAAGGTTTGCAAGAAGTCAACTTCCAAGAAGCCAGGCTCCTCAAGATAGAGGTGTGCTTCTATCAATGAATATATGTTTGATGATGTACCATGAATCAGGGTACCATGATGTACCGTTTTACATATTACATGTAGCTTAGCTCACTGAACCCTCTCATCTCATTTAATAGATATTCTTATTATAATCTCTACGTTCCTCATGAGGAAAGTGAGACTTCAAGAGAGGTTAAGAACCTCCCCCAAGGTTAGTCTAACAGGTGAAGGTGGATACAAGCTTATAGTAAAGGTTACACTACCTTGTGGCTCAGCTGGCAAAGAATCCACTTGTAATTTGGGAGACCTGGATTCGATCCCTCAGTTGGGAAGATCCCCTGGAGAAGGGAAAGGATACCCACTCCAGTATTCTGGCCTGGAGAATTCCATGGACTGTATAGGCCATTGAGTCGCAGAGTCGGGCATGACTGAGCGACTTTCACTTTCACACTACCTTTTACATCAGTTTCTTATCTTACAATAATTTCAGCGTTAAGAGGACCCCAAAAGCCTCTTTTGTCACCTTCCTTCTTTAGAGCACTCTCCTCTCATTTCCCAAGCAGAATTCATTGCTTCCTCAGTGTTTCCAAAGAACACTACACATGCCCCTATTAAAGTACTCAGGGAGGTCAGTTCAGTCGCTCAGTCGCGTCTGACTCTTTGCGACCCCATGGATCGCACCACGCCAGGCCTCCCTGTCCATCACCATCTCCCGGAGTTCACTCAAAACTCACGTCCATCGAGTCGGTGATGCCATCCAGCCAGTAACCCGCAATACTACGTGGTACTTGAAGTAAAGATAACTCAGCCTGTGCCTGTACCTGTCTAGCTCACTACCGAAAAAGACAGCGTGGCCTACCACCGGAAACTTTCGGTTAAGACAGTTCTGTCTATCGACACTGAGACGAGCCCTAACCTCGAGGCTGCACAGGCCATCCTCAGGATGCAAGATGAGGCCACCTACCCTCTCCCCTCAGGCCCCACACACCGAGGCAGCCAGAGTAAATGGAGTCACGGAAGCCACCATCCTCAGGCCCTGCGGCGTGGGGCATTCCTGAGCAAACCCTCCTAGAGATAGCCTCGGGCCCACTGTCGCTCACTCGCCCTCCACCTGGACCGTTATCGGCACCTACGAGTGCCACCCCCAACAGCTTTGCGGACCAACTCACCGCCTCACTGTCCGGCTGCACTGCCCCGCGGCTCCTCTGACGCCCAGCTCCGCGCGACCGCGACGCGGGGTGATGAGCTCACGAAGAGGCGGGACATCGCGCCGGTCCCCAAGGCGCAGGCGCACACCGCAGCGCCCGCTGTCAGGGCGCGCGGGGCGGGGAGGAGGATGGGCGGGGAGAAGGGGAAGAGGCCACGCCCCGGTCACCTTCGTTTCCCCCGGGGCGGGGCCATTGAGAACCGGCTTGCGGATGGGTTCCAATTTCTTTATTTGTACTTTGAGATAGACTACACTTGATGACTGCGAGTTCTATTGCTTCAGAATTTTTGCAGTGACATAGAGCTTTATATTTCAACTGTAAAGTCACAACCGATTGTTGTTCAGTCGCTCAGTCGTGCTGATTCTTTGCGACCCCATGGACAGCAGCGCGCCAGGTTTCCCTGTCCTCCCACTATCTCCCAGAGTTTGCTCAGACTCATGTCCGTTGAGTTTGTGATGCCAACCAATCATCTCATCCTGTCGTCCCCTTCTCCTCCTACCTTCAGTCTTTCCCAGCATCAGGGTCTTTTCCAATGAGTCAGCTCTTCCCATCAGGTGGCCAAAGTATTGGAGCTTCAGCTTCAGCATCAGTCCTTCCAATGAATATTCAGGGTTGATTTCCTTTAGGATTGACTGGTTTGATCTCCTTGCTGTCCAAGGGACTCTCAAGAATCAACTGTCAACTGTCAACACCACAGTTCAAAAGTATCAGTTCTTTGGTGCTCAGCCTTCTTTATGGTCCAACTCTCACATCCATACACGACTACTGGAAAAACCACAGCTTTACTAGATGGGCTTTCCTTGTGGCTCAGCTGGTAAAGAATCTGCCTGCGATACAGGAGACCTGATCCCTGGGTTGGGAAGATCCCCTGGAGAAGGGAAAGGCTACCGACTCCAGTATTCTGGCCTGGAGAATTCCATGGACTGTATAAAACATTGGGTCGCAAAGAGCTGGACAGGACTGAGTGACTTTCACTGTCACTTCACTTGACTAGACAGACCTTTGTCAGCAAAGTAATGTCTTTGCTTTTTAATAGGCGAAGTTTATCACAGCTTTTCTTCCAAGGAGCAAGAATCTTTTAATTTCATGGCTGCAGTCAGCACCCATGGTGATTATGGACACAACCGGTTAGGTTACTGTGATGCATATCAGTTTAGAAGCTCATGACCAGCATTTTAAAAGGAGATGGAAGGGTGAAGGCACTGCACCCCATCCTTGAAAAGCTGCCCGGCCCCTCCTGGCTGCTGGTCACTGTCTCAATCTCTCTGGGCAGTAGGGAGTGGAAGTTCTGGGTGGCGGGGGCAGCGGGGTGTGGGGAGCGACCTGAAGGGTTAAGCTTTCTTTCAGCTTATCAAGAGAGAAAGATCACAGTCTTTCCTGATTAAAACTGGTTTGCTGCTGCTGCTGCTGCTAAGTCACTCCAGTCGTGTCCGACTCTGTGTGACCCCATAGACGGCAGCCCACCAGGCTCCCCCATCCCTGGGATTCTCCAGGCAAGAATACTGGAGTGGATTGCCATTTCCTTCTCCAATGCATGAAAGAGAAAAGTGAAAGTGAAGTCGCTCAGTCTGTCCGACTGTTAGTGACCCCATGGACTGCAGCCCACCAGGCTACTCTGTCCATTGGATTTTCCAGGCAAGAGTACTGGGGTGGGGTGCCATTGCCTTCCCCGAAAACTGGTTTAGAAGTCCAAAAAGAGTCTAGAAGAAGGGGATGATGGTAAAGTATGGTCACAGTGAATGTAAACCCTTGAAATATCCATGTACCCTTACCCTACCCTGCCCACCCTTGGAAGTTAATTTCCCAGGATCTGGTTTATTAAAAAATCTTGAGTTCTATGATGATTTCAGAAAACTGTTAGACCATACAACTCTTGTCCATACAACTGGATAAAATCTTTGAGGGCCTTATGAGGAGATTTTTATGGCCCAGAAATTTGCTAAATACACTCACAAGGCTCCCAGTGCCTGTTCTCTGGTCCTCAGTAATTCCTTCAGTGACAGCTCTGTCAATGGAAACTTCATCCAGCCCCAGTGGATCCCCTACATGTCACAGGTTTAGAAAATTTGGGTCAAAATGAGCAGGCTTCGGTTGTTAATCTTGAATTGTCAAAACTCTTACATGTCCCCTGTTAAAAGTCACACATTATCCCTGCAACCATTCTGGATATACTTGACCAGAGTGCATTTGTCCCTGAAGCTAAAGAAGAGTGTACAAATTATACCCTCAGGCCAGGAAGCGTGTCTTCAAACTGCAGGCAATTCCCATCATATTGACCTAAGTGCTGACTAGACCACAGCATTCAGGGAAATTCCACAGGACCCAACAAACAGAAATTGACACTGCAATGGCCAGGATCCAGGTTATTAGAGTGTGGAAAGGACCTAACATCAGTCCCCAGTCCAGTGGCTTTTAACAGTGAAGTGAGGATGAGGAGTGATCTGCTGTCTTCCTGTACAACTGGTTGCCAGTTTTGGCCAATCTTGGTTTTTGTCCCTTTAATTTTATTGGCAGAGTTTCTGGGTTTCTCTGGGTTTTGAAAATAGACTGATTATTATATGACTTCTCCTTAACCAGGGCAATTGGGTCATCTTTATTTCCTTTTAGCTTATATAAAGAAATATTTTTGAACACTCCTACTTTAAGAATGGTGAAATTTTGTCCAGAAAAGTGCTTACAACTATGTAATTAAGTGAATTTAAATTTGTGTGATTTGGGCTTATGTGTTTTTTTTTC
>SJYX01010620.1:22482-41200 GCA_006410675.1 Oreotragus oreotragus
GAAAATGTGTAAAAGAGACAGATATATATATATATATATATATATATATATATATATATGGGGTATATATATATACAAGCATCACTTTTAAGTTATATTAAATAAATTTACCCACATAACTTTGCATATAGTCCATATGATGTTCCTAGCTTAATGATTGATATGTAATAAATATTCTAGGTGTGGTTGAGAGTTTTCATCTGAGAATCTTTCAGCCATTGAAAGGTGGTTTGTGGTATTTTTGCTTTCCTAAATCTTGATCTGCCCAGTTTGCTGGGATTCTTACTTCATGTGCTTCATCCACACAAGTACATGTTGTAAGAAGACTAGCCCTAGAAACTGAGGGCCCTGAACATGAAATGGCTATAAATCTCATTTTAAGTCTCAGTTCAGTTCAGTCACTCAGTCGTGTCCAACCCTTTACCACCCCAAGAATCGCAGCATGCCAGGCCTCCCTGTACAACACCAACACCCAGAGTTCACTCAAACTCACGTCCATCGAGTCAGTGATGCCATCTAGCATCTGATCTTCTGTCATTCCCTTCTCTTCCTGCCCCCAGTCTCCCCAGCATTAGGGTATTTTGCAATGAGTCAACTCTTCACATGAGGTGGCCAAAATATTGGAGTTTCAGCTTCAGCATCAGTCTCTCCAATGAACACTGAGGACTGATCTCCTTTAGAATGGACTGGTTGGAACTCCTTGCAATCCAAGGGACTCTCAAGAGTCTTCTCCAACACCACAGTTCAAAAGCATCAGTTCTTTGGCACTCAGCTTTCTTCACAGTCCAACTCTCACATCCATACATGACTACTGGAAAAACCATAACCTTGACTAGATGGACCTTTGTTGGTAAAGTAATGTCTCTGCTTTTCAATATGCTATCTAGGTTGATCACAACTTTCCTTTCAAGGAGTAAGCATCTTTTAATTTCATGGCTGCAATCACCATCTGCAGTGATTTTTGAGCCCAGAAAAGTAAAGTCTGACACTGTTTTCACTGTTTCCATCTATTTCCCATTAAGTGATGGGACCAGATGCCATATGGTAAAGTAATGTCTCTGCTTTTCAATATGCTATCTAGGTTGATCACAACTTTCCTTTCAAGGAGTAAGCATCTTTTAATTTCATGGCTGCAATCACCATCTGCAGTGATTTTTGAGCCCAGAAAAGTAAAGTCTGACACTGTTTTCACTGTTTCCATCTATTTCCCATTAAGTGATGGGACCAGATGCCATGATCTTCATTTTCTGAATGTTGAGCTTTAAGCCAATTTTTTCACTCTCCTCTTTCACTTTCATCAAGAAGCTCTTTATTTCTTCTTCACTTTCTGCCATAAGGGTGGTGTCATCTGCATAGCTGAAGTTATTGATATTTCTCCCGACAATCTTGATTCCAGCTTGTGCTTCTTCCAGCCCAGAGTTTGTCATGATGTACTCTGCATATAAGTTAAATAAGCAGGGTGACATTATACGGCCTTGACGTACTGCTTTTCTAATTTGAAACCAGTCTGTTGTTCCATATCCAGTTCTACCTGTTGCTTCCTGGCCTGCATACAGTTTTCTCAAGAGGCGCGTCAGGTGATCTGGTATTCATATCTCCTTTAGAATTTTCCACAGTTTATTGTGATCCACACAGTCAAAGGCTTTGGCATAGTCAGTAAAGAAGAAATAGATGTTTTTTTCTGGAACTCTCCTGCTTTCACTATGATTCAGTGGACGTTGGGAGTTTGATCTCTGGCTCCTCTGCCTTTTCTAAAACCAGCTTGAACATCTGGAAGTTCACGGTTTGTGTATTGCTGAAGCCTGGCTTGGAGAATTTTGAGTATTACTTTATTAGCATGTGAGATGAATGCAATTGTTCAGTAGTTTAAGCATTCTTTGGCATTGCCTTTCTTTCAGATTGGAATGAAAACTGACCTTTTCCAGTCCGATGGCCACTGCTGAGTTTTCCAAATTTGCTGGCATATTGAGTGCATCACTTTCATAGCATCATCTTTCAGGATTTGAAATAGCTCCACTGGTATTCCCGTCACCTTCCCTAGCTTTGTTCATAGTGATGCTTTCTAAGGTCCTCTTGACTTCACATCCCAGGATGTCTGGCTCTAGGTGAGTGATCAGAACATCGTNTTTCCAGTCCTATGGCCACTGCTGAGTTTTCCAAATTTGCTGGCATATTGAGTGCAGCACTTTCATAGCATCATCTTTCAGGATTTGAAATAGCTCCACTGGTATTCCCGTCACCTTCCCTAGCTTTGTTCATAGTGATGCTTTCTAAGGTCCTCTTGACTTCACATCCCAGGATGTCTGGCTCTAGGTGAGTGATCAGAACATCGTGATTATCTGGGTAATGGTGCTCTTTTTTGTACAGTTCTTCCTTGTATTCTTGCCACCTCTTCATAATAATTCTGCTTCTGTTGGGTCCATACCATTTCGGTCCTTTATTGAGCCCATCTTTGCATGAAATGTTCGCTTGGTATCTCTAATTTTCCTGAAGAGATCTCTAGTCATTCAAATTCTGTAGTTTTCCTCTTTTTCTTTGCACTAATTGCTGAGGAAAGCTTTCTTTTCTCTCCTTGCTATTCTTTGGAACTCTGCATTCAGATGCTTATATCTTTCCCTTTCTCCTTTGATTTTCATTTCTCTTCTTTTTACAGCTATTTATGTCCTCCTCAGACAGCCATTTTGCTTTTTTGTATTTCTTTTCCATGGGGATAGTCTTGATCCGTGTCTCCTGTGCAGTGTCACGAACCTCCGTCCATAGTTTACCAGGCACTCTGTCTATCAGATCTAGTCCCTTAAACCTATTTCTCACTTCCACTGTATAATCATAAGGGATTTGATTTAGGTCATACCTGAATGGTCTAATGGTTTTCCCCACTTTCTTCAATTTAAGTCCGAATTTGGCAATAAGGTGCTCATGATCTGAGCCACAGTCAGCTCCCGGTCTTGTTTTTGCTGACTGTATAGAGCTTCTCCATCTTTGGCTGCAACGAGTATAATCAATCTGATTTTGGTGTTGACCATCTGGTGATGTCCATGTGTAGACTTGTTTCTTGTGTTGTTGGAAGACAATGTTTGTTATGACCAGTGTGTTCTCTTGGCAAAGCTCTATGAGCCTTTGCCTTGCTTTATTCTATACTCCAAGGCCCAATTTGCCTGTTTCTCCAAGTGTTTCTTGACTTCCTACTTTTGCATTCCAGTCCCCTATAATGAAAAAGACATCTTTTGGGGTGTTAGTTCTAAAAGGTCTTGTAGGTCTAAAGATACTTAATTTTCTTTGAGCTTGTTTTGTGTTTATTTGCTTATCTACTCTGTGAAACATATTATAACAAGGCCTGGGTGCTCTAAGTGTGAGGCACATGCTCATGCAACATATTGCATCTCTAATCTTGGGTATGATTACATGACATGATATATCTGCATCTAAATATGACACCTTGAAATTAGTCACTCAATTATATAGTATCATAAATATCTGGAAGTAGAATTGTTGGAACATAGCATATGGAGCTTGTGTAGATATTGCCAAATTGTTTCAACACTTTTGTACAATTTTATGCTACTTTCAAAAACATATGAGTTCTATTTCTCCATTGAAAATTTGTGTTTGTTTTTCTCCTTTTTCTCTACTTTCTCTTAATTCATCTTAATAAAGTTTTCTGTGTGATTAACTCTACCAAGAACCAATCTTTGTGTTTTTTATTCTCTACTTAGAACTGTCAATTGTGTCATTAATTTTGTAACTTAATATATCCTCATTTCCATATAGTTTTGATTTAATTGGCTTTTCTCTTTCTGAAACTCAATTCCTAGTACTTATAGATTTTTTATTATAAGACATACTTCTTTTTAATGATAGGATATTGTATTTACTCACGGTTACTAGGTTTTTCAAATCTATAAGCAAGCATTAACTTTACAAATACCCATGGTCTTTATTCTGTTGCTTCCTGGTTGTTGAGTTTGTTATTTAACCCCTAAAAACTATGGTGTCTCATATGCATAATAGAGGTAATAACGTGTGCTGTATGAATGCTCAGTCATGTCTGACTCTCTGTGACCCCATGGACTTTAGCCTTCTAGGCTCCTCCTGTTGTAGCCATGAGTTCTGGGAAACAAACTCACTCAGAAGGACAATGCAGATAGTGGAGTGCAGTTTATTACACCAGCGGGCCCAGGGTAGAGTCTCCTCTTAGCCAAGGACCCCAACCAGGTTTTGTGAAAACCTTATATACCCTAAGTGTACATGCCCAAACCCACCTCCCCCAAATTCCCTGAAACTAGTTTGAACAAAGGAAAAGAAAGATACAAACAAAGTTAACCTGTGATTCATATGCCTTAAGCCTAGGTAGTTAATTGTCCTAACAGTGGACAATTATCAATAGGCCTGTGGTCATATCCCAATAAGCATAATAGAATGTATGATTCTATTCAGTAACACAGATAATTAGGGTATTATTTTAGGCATTGGAGAGTCTAGGTATGAGCCCTGGGGCTCTTCAACTGGGGCGGGTCAGGAGGTGGGGCCTGGTTTTCCAGTTGGTATGTCTTTTCCATAAATATTGGGCATGCAGCCCAAAGTCCACATTCTGGCCCAAGATGGAGTCCTGCTTTCAAGATAGAGCTTGTTCTGTCTGTTTCCTCCTTCACTCCATCCGTGGGATTTTCCCAGGCAAGAATACTGGAGTGTATTTTCATTTCTTCCTCAAGGGCATCTTCCCATCCCAGGGTTTGAACTCCTGACTCCTGCATCTAATGTATTACAGTGTTTTTTTTTGTTGTTGTTACTTTTTGTCTAATTTCAGGTAAGCATATTACAGATATTCTTCTAAAAGTCATTCATTCTGGATTTTACCTGGGAAATATTCTTTATACTACTTACGTTCTCTCCAAAACTCATAAATAAATCATGATATGCACTAAGTTTTGTGAATAAGGACCCTAAATGTTTAAGTGTAAGTAACTTAAATTTCACACAATTGTTAGAGATTTTTTGTTGAAGTTTTTTTTTTAATCCAACAATTAATTAAATGTCTTAACTGCTTCTGAAATAACTGTGTATAGACAGTTCAGTCAGTTCAGTCACTCAGTCATGTCCGACTCTTTGCGACCCCATGAACTGCAGCACGCCAGGCCTCCCTGTCCATCACCAACTCTGGAGTCTACCCAAACCCAGTTCCATTGAGTTGGTGATGCCATCCAACCATCTCATCCTCTGTCGTCCCCTTCTTCTCCTGCCCTCAATCTTTCCCAGCTTCAGCATCATTTCAAATGCATCTGCTCTTCACATCAGAGCATCAGCGTCTTTTCAAGTGAGTCAACTCTTCACATCAGATGGCCAAAGTACTGGAATTTCAGCTTCAGCATCAGTCCTTCCAATGAACACCCAAGACTAATCTCCTTTAGGATGGACTGGTTGGATCTTCTTGCAGTCCAAGGGACTCTCAAGAATCTTCTCCAACATCACAGTTCAAAAGCATCAATTCTTCAGTGCTCAGCTTTCTTTATAGTCCAACTCTCACATCCATGCTTTTTTTTTTTTTTTTTTTTGGGCAGGGGGAGGCAGGCAGGAGGCACCCCAAGAAGATCTGGCGGTGTCAAGGAGGAGGCTGTTGACCTGGCTTGATAGGAGGGGCCGAGCCCCAGGCCCAAGGAGGGCTTTTCATGGTCATGTGACTGGGGTCTGTGCAGTGGGGAGTTAGGGGGGGATACCCAGGGTGGCCTGCTTTCTGAGAGCTGAGTCCTCATTTGTGGAGGCCGTGGCTGCCATGGATGCCGCTTACTGGCACCTTCCTTCTTTTTTCAGATGAGCCCCTGGAAAGACAGCTCGAGGCGGCCATAACTCTCATGTCAGGGCCTGGGGCCCCAGGGCTTGTCTGACGTGGGTCTGAGGCCCAAGGTGAAGCAAGGGGATGGTCTGACTGCATGGAGGAGGTGGGCAGGAGGGGCCATCCTGAGCCACGGGGTGCCCAGGGGGACGAGTGTGTGTGCCGGGGTTGTTTGAGTCAAGCACTGGGGATTCTTGTATGCAGGCCCCACCATCTGCCCTGAGACCATTTCTAGGCCAGCGGTCCTGGGCAAGGACCAGAACTGGGAAAACCATAGGCTTGACTAGACAGACCTTTATTGGCAAAGTAATGTCTCTACACTTTAATAAACTGTTTAGGTTGGTCATAACTTTCCTTCCAAGGAGTAAGCGTATTTTAATTTCATGGCTGCAGTCACCATCTGCAGTGATTTTGGAGCCCAGAAAAACAAAGTCAGCCACTGCTTCCACTGTTTCCCCATTTATTTGCCATGAAGTGCTGGGACCAGATGCCATGATCTTAGTTTTCTGAATGTTGAGCTTTAAGCCAACTTTTTCACTCTCCTGTTTCACTTTCATCAAGAAGCTCTTTAGTTCTTCTTCACTTTCTGCCATAAGGGTGGTGTCATCTGCATATCTGAAGTTATTAATATTTCTCCTGGCAATCCTGATTCTAGCTTGTGCTTCCTAGAGCCCAGAGTTTGTAATGATGTATTCTGCATAGAAGTTAAATAGCAGGGTGACAATATACAGCCTTGACATACTGCTTTACCTATTTGGAACCAGTCTGTTGTTCCATGTCCAGTTCTAACTGTTTCTTCCTGACCTGAATACAGGTTTCTCAAAAAGCAGGTCAGGTGGTCTAGTATTCACATCTCCTTCAGAATTTTCCACAGTTTATTGTGATCCAAACAGTCAAAGGCTTTGGCATAGTCAGTAAAGCAGAAATAGATTTTTTTTCTAGAACTCTCTTTCTTTTGTGATGATCCAGATGTTGGCAGTTTGATCTCTGGTTCCTCTGCCTTTTCTAAAACCAGCTTGAATATCTGGAACTTCACGGCTCACATATTGTTTAAGCCTGGCTTGGAGAATTTTAAGTATTACTTTACTAGCATGTGAGAGATTGTGCAAACCTTTAGAGGCATAAATATTTAAACTGTCATGCTAATTTTAAGAAATTTCCATAAAGCTTCAGCTAAGCCTGTTTGTGTATTAATACTAGAGTTTGTATTATATTTCATACATGCATTTTAGAGGATAAATAAATGCTGTTTTTCCTTTGCAATTTGCTTATGTAAATTCAGGTTGCAAAAAGGCAGTTAATAGATAAAATAAAAGAATGGAATTGGCATTGTGGAAAAACAAAAGAAACAAACAAACAAAAAAGCCACTGAGTCATCATCTGGGAAGTGCAGAGGTAATAGTACTTAAGTCAAAATACCCATTCTTATTCATATTAAGGGGCTTCCCTGGTGGATCAATTGGTAAAGAATCCTCCTGCAGTGAATGAGACCTGGGTTCGATCCCTGGGTCAGGAATATCCCCTGGAGAAGGGAAAGACACCCACTCCAGCATTCTGGCCTGGAGAATTCCATAAACTGTAGAGTCCATGGGGTTGCAAAGAGTCAGACATAGCTGAGTGACTTTTACTCACTCATTCATATTAAATAAAATAGTGAACATGAACTACCCAATAATCTCTCAGTAAATTATTTTACTATTATTAATTTGCTAAATAGTTTGGTCTTAGCAGTATTGTATCAAGTCTGACACAATAAACTGCAATTTTCTTAAGTTTTAAATGCCTGAAAAAGTATGTTTGTTTCAGAGGGAGACTAATCAAACTTTAGTGTGTGAGAATGAGACTGAATACACAACCTATAATATTCAGTTTCAAGGGAAAAAGAAAAAAAACTGAAGAGGAAACAGAATACATGTTTCGCTGTATTTTGAGTACTTCCTTCCTCTAATTTTTCCTTTTTTTAAGAAAAAGACTGTTTATGCTGTTCTCTTTTATTTTCTCATCTTCTATTCCCAAACGATCTATTCTGGCAAAATCGGTCCCTTGAAACAAGTAATTTTTTACCGGTTATGATATTGAAGGTCATCATTTGTATTGATTTATCTACTCTGCACAGCTAGGATCTTGATAATGGTCCATACTTAGAATGTAAAGTTTCTGTATTGGTTCTCTGCCCTACCTCAGCTCAGATTTTTCTGAAAGTCAGCCTAGTACTATTACATGCTATATCAGTTTTCTTCCTAATCTTCAGAAAGCTGGAAGAGCAGAACAACCAGGTTTTCCTGAACTGTTTTGCCTGTAGCCTTTTTAGGACCCCTGGAAAAATATGCCTGAATCAAGATAAAGTATGGAAAGTCCTCCTCCCATTGGAAACAAGGACATTGCCAAGGATAGTGACTCAGCAACGTTTGACTTGGGTCTGTTTAGAAGATGCCTTTGCGGATATAATCAGTTAGAGCTCTCAAGGACCTGTTAATTCATGGTTGTTAGTTTCATTTATATTCTGTTCTTTTGAACCAAAGTTACTTCAGGCATAAGCATGCAATGAATAAGGCCTGAATACCTGTGTTAGCTTTTGAAGGGATTTAAACATACTTTGTGTTAATTTTTAGTGAATTAGTATTGAGACATTCAATTGGCATTTGAACTTTCTAGCCTGCTTTCCTGAGGGTATAAAGATGTATACAGTAGTTCTAACAGTTCATTTCCCTTACAAGCCTGTATAGTTTTTGAAATGTATTGAAATTTCCAAAATATTTCCGATAATTAATTTGGATGTGTCTGAATTATTAGTTTATAATTTATTTATGAAATGTAATTTGTCACACTTTATTGCAGTTTTTGATCCTAGGGATGGGTTGGCAAAGTAGGCATCTAGGGTAAAATTCTTGATCACACTAAAACTAACCTGATAGCCACTCAGAACTTTTGGCAGTTTATTACTCATAGGACCTGGATTTTGGAAAGTGTCCAAGTGTTAGTCATTCAGTCTTGTCTGACTCTTTGTGAACTCAAGGACTATAGCCTGTCACACTCCTCTGTCCATTCAATTCTCTAGGCAAGAATACTGAAATGGGTTTTCATCCCTTCTCCAAGGTATCTTTCTGACCTAGGGATCAGACACGGGTCTCCCACATTGCAGGTGGATTCTTTACTACCAGAGCCCCATCAAACATGTGCTAGGCTAATTATATCTTCTTTATATTTATTCTATATAATTTCATTCTAAAGCCTATAACTTCTTTTGCAGTATATGATAATGTGTTTACTATAAAATGATTTATCATGCCTTAGTTTTAATGTTGTATTACATGTAAGCAAGGTTCTTACTAAAATAATACAAAGTTAAAACATTTTCTAATAATTGGCAGTGAATATCATTGTGCCCTACTTTTATGTTTATATACATTCCTTCATATTACCCTTAAGACATATACTAGATTATGCTTCAATATCTACAGTAATGAAAATTTCAAAATCTGGCATCTCACAGTAGACTAGTCTGACCTGAATCAACTAAGGTAAGTTTATACGATGCTACATTTTGATACATTAAAGAAAAATTTGAGTATGCAGTGGAAGTTTCAAGTATAAGAACTTCTTCAGTTCAGGTTAGTTCAGTCGCTCAGTCATGTCCGACTCTTTGCAACCCCATGAGTCGCAGCATGCCAGGCCTCCCTGTTTATCACCAACTCCCAGAGTTGACTCAAACTCACGTCCATCAAGTCGGTGATGCCATCCAGCCATCTTATCTTCTGTCATCCCTTTTTCTTCCTGCGCCCAATCCCTCCCAGCATCAGAGTCTTTTCCAGCGATTCAGCTCTTTGCATGAGGTGGCCAAAGTACTGGAGTTTCAGCTTTAGCATCATTCCTTCCAAAGAAATCCCAGGGCTAATCTCCTTTAGAATGGACTGGTTGGATCTCCTTGCAGTCCAAAGGACTCTCAAAAGTCTTCTCCAACACCACAGTTCAAAAGCATAAATTCTTCGGTGCTCAGCTTTCTTTATAGTCCAACTCTCACATCCATACATGACTACTGGAAAAACCACAGCCTTGACTAGATGGACCTTAGTCAGCAAAGTAATGTCTCTGCTTTTGAATATGCTACCTAGGTTGGTCATAACTTTCCTTCCAAGGAGTAAGTGTCTTTTAATTTCATGGCTGCAGTCACCATCTGCAGTGATTTTGGAGCCCCCCCCCAAATAAAGTCTGACACTGTTTCCACTGTTTCTCCATCTATTTCCCACTTCTTACCCTTATGCTTATAACATAACAGAAAGGGCACAGAAAGTTATTATTTTTCTTCAGTACTACCTAAAAGTAAAGTGAATTGATGACAATGTTTTTGTAGTGCAAAATATTAGGTTAGTGAGTAGAATTAAATATTCCTTATGAGAAAAAATCTTATTAAACTAGCTTAAATGTTTTCACTAATATAGAGCTAAAAGTAAAGTTTACCTCATCATAGTTATCACGTGCATGTTATGAATTTTTTCATTTTTGTCTTTATTTTTCCATTTGACTTTGCATAAATCTACATGGCAATTCTGTGTTTCTAAACCAGTCACTCAACAAGGAAAGATTGTAAAAGGAAAATGCTGTCTCTTATACACATCTCTGCTTTTCAATATGCTATCTAGGTTGATCACAACTTTCCTTTCAAGGAGTAAGCATCTTTTAATTTCATGGCTGCAATCACCATCTGCAGTGATTTTTGAGCCCAGAAAAGTAAAGTCTGACACTGTTTTCACTGTTTCCATCTATTTCCCATTAAGTGATGGGACCAGATGCCATGATCTTCATTTTCTGAATGTTGAGCTTTAAGCCAATTTTTTCACTCTCCTCTTTCACTTTCATCAAGAAGCTCTTTATTTCTTCTTCACTTTCTGCCATAAGGGTGGTGTCATCTGCATAGCTGCTGTCTCTTATACACATCTAGATGTGTATAAGAGACAGCCCTATCCATCACCATCTCCCGAAGTTCACTCAGACTCACGGCCANCTGCAGTCACCATCTGCAGTGATTTTGGAGCCCCCCCCCAAATAAAGTCTGACACTGTTTCCACTGTTTCTCCATCTATTTCCCACTTCTTACCCTTATGCTTATAACATAACAGAAAGGGCACAGAAAGTTATTATTTTTCTTCAGTACTACCTAAAAGTAAAGTGAATTGATGACAATGTTTTTGTAGTGCAAAATATTAGGTTAGTGAGTAGAATTAAATATTCCTTATGAGAAAAAATCTTATTAAACTAGCTTAAATGTTTTCACTAATATAGAGCTAAAAGTAAAGTTTACCTCATCATAGTTATCACGTGCATGTTATGAATTTTTTCATTTTTGTCTTTATTTTTCCATTTGACTTTGCATAAATCTACATGGCAATTCTGTGTTTCTAAACCAGTCACTCAACAAGGAAAGATTGTAAAAGGAAAATGTGTTTTAAATATCACATTGTCACTGGTTTGTTTCAAATCACTTCAAGAACTCCTCATTAGAAATCTGAATTCTGGCATGATACCATAGGTATAAGATGAACAAGATGAAGTTTAAAAACAGTAAGAAGTTAGCTTAAAGGTGCACTGGTCAGTTATTGTGTTTGTTTGTTTATAGCTACTCCTTAACATTACTACCTCTTTCCCTGTCACCACTGCTGTGTGTATTCAGAGATTGCTGAATACTCTTTATTTCATCCATTTTGACTAATTTCTACTTGGGAGTTTTCCTTAATATCTCTGTGGTCAGAACACAGTTTATATGACAATAATTATCCTCATCTGAGCTTTCCCTTTTCCTTTTCCCCTCAATTAATAGTAAGATCAGATTAATTAGTTAGTTAATTAAATCACTCAGTAGAGTCTGATTCTGCAACTCCATGGACTGCAGCACACCAGGCCTCCGTGTCCATCACCAGCTCCTGGAGCTTATTCAAGCTCATGTCCATAGAGTCGGTGATAACATCCAACCATCTCATCCTCTATTGTCCCCTTCTCCTCCTGCCTTCAATCTTTCCCAGCATCAGAGTTTTTTTNACCCAATAATCTCTCAGTAAATTATTTTACTATTATTAATTTGCTAAATAGTTTGGTCTTAGCAGTATTGTATCAAGTCTGACACAATAAACTGCAATTT
Source organism: Oreotragus oreotragus (assembly GCA_006410675.1). Classification (NCBI taxonomy): domain Eukaryota; kingdom Metazoa; phylum Chordata; class Mammalia; order Artiodactyla; family Bovidae; genus Oreotragus; species Oreotragus oreotragus. The sequence goes on from SJYX01010620.1 coordinate 34,443, forward strand.
TCTTAAGTTTTAAATGCCTGAAAAAGTATGTTTGTTTCAGAGGGAGACTAATCAAACTTTAGTGTGTGAGAATGAGACTGAATACACAACCTATAATATTCAGTTTCAAGGGAAAAAGAAAAAAAACTGAAGAGGAAACAGAATACATGTTTCGCTGTATTTTGAGTACTTCCTTCCTCTAATTTTTCCTTTTTTTAAGAAAAAGACTGTTTATGCTGTTCTCTTTTATTTTCTCATCTTCTATTCCCAAACGATCTATTCTGGCAAAATCGGTCCCTTGAAACAAGTAATTTTTTACCGGTTATGATATTGAAGGTCATCATTTGTATTGATTTATCTACTCTGCACAGCTAGGATCTTGATAATGGTCCATACTTAGAATGTAAAGTTTCTGTATTGGTTCTCTGCCCTACCTCAGCTCAGATTTTTCTGAAAGTCAGCCTAGTACTATTACATGCTATATCAGTTTTCTTCCTAATCTTCAGAAAGCTGGAAGAGCAGAACAACCAGGTTTTCCTGAACTGTTTTGCCTGTAGCCTTTTTAGGACCCCTGGAAAAATATGCCTGAATCAAGATAAAGTATGGAAAGTCCTCCTCCCATTGGAAACAAGGACATTGCCAAGGATAGTGACTCAGCAACGTTTGACTTGGGTCTGTTTAGAAGATGCCTTTGCGGATATAATCAGTTAGAGCTCTCAAGGACCTGTTAATTCATGGTTGTTAGTTTCATTTATATTCTGTTCTTTTGAACCAAAGTTACTTCAGGCATAAGCATGCAATGAATAAGGCCTGAATACCTGTGTTAGCTTTTGAAGGGATTTAAACATACTTTGTGTTAATTTTTAGTGAATTAGTATTGAGACATTCAATTGGCATTTGAACTTTCTAGCCTGCTTTCCTGAGGGTATAAAGATGTATACAGTAGTTCTAACAGTTCATTTCCCTTACAAGCCTGTATAGTTTTTGAAATGTATTGAAATTTCCAAAATATTTCCGATAATTAATTTGGATGTGTCTGAATTATTAGTTTATAATTTATTTATGAAATGTAATTTGTCACACTTTAGTGCAGTTTTTGATCCTAGGGATGGGTTGGCAAAGTAGGCATCTAGGGTAAAATTCTTGATCACACTAAAACTAACCTGATAGCCACTCAGAACTTTTGGCAGTTTATTACTCATAGGACCTGGATTTTGGAAAGTGTCCAAGTGTTAGTCATTCAGTCTTGTCTGACTCTTTGTGAACTCAAGGACTATAGCCTGTCACACTCCTCTGTCCATTCAATTCTCTAGGCAAGAATACTGAAATGGGTTTTCATCCCTTCTCCAAGGTATCTTTCTGACCTAGGGATCAGACACGGGTCTCCCACATTGCAGGTGGATTCTTTACTACCAGAGCCCCATCAAACATGTGCTAGGCTAATTATATCTTCTTTATATTTATTCTATATAATTTCATTCTAAAGCCTATAACTTCTTTTGCAGTGTATGATAATGTGTTTACTATAAAATGATTTATCATGCCTTAGTTTTAATGTTGTATTACATGTAAGCAAGGTTCTTACTAAAATAATACAAAGTTAAAACATTTTCTAATAATTGGCAGTGAATATCATTGTGCCCTACTTTTATGTTTATATACATTCCTTCATATTACCCTTAAGACATATACTAGATTATGCTTCAATATCTACAGTAATGAAAATTTCAAAATCTGGCATCTCACAGTAGACTAGTCTGACCTGAATCAACTAAGGTAAGTTTATACGATGCTACATTTTGATACATTAAAGAAAAATTTGAGTATGCAGTGGAAGTTTCAAGTATAAGAACTTCTTCAGTTCAGGTTAGTTCAGTCGCTCAGTCATGTCCGACTCTTTGCAACCCCATGAGTCGCAGCATGCCAGGCCTCCCTGTTTATCACCAACTCCCAGAGTTGACTCAAACTCACGTCCATCAAGTCGGTGATGCCATCCAGCCATCTTATCTTCTGTCATCCCTTTTTCTTCCTGTGCCCAATCCCTCCCAGCATCAGAGTCTTTTCCAGCGATTCAGCTCTTTGCATGAGGTGGCCAAAGTACTGGAGTTTCAGCTTTAGCATCATTCCTTCCAAAGAAATCCCAGGGCTAATCTCCTTTAGAATGGACTGGTTGGATCTCCTTGCAGTCCAAAGGACTCTCAAAAGTCTTCTCCAACACCACAGTTCAAAAGCATAAATTCTTCGGTGCTCAGCTTTCTTTATAGTCCAACTCTCACATCCATACATGACTACTGGAAAAACCACAGCCTTGACTAGATGGACCTTAGTCAGCAAAGTAATGTCTCTGCTTTTGAATATGCTACCTAGGTTGGTCATAACTTTCCTTCCAAGGAGTAAGTGTCTTTTAATTTCATGGCTGCAGTCACCATCTGCAGTGATTTTGGAGCCCCCCCCCAAATAAAGTCTGACACTGTTTCCACTGTTTCTCCATCTATTTCCCACTTCTTACCCTTATGCTTATAACATAACAGAAAGGGCACAGAAAGTTATTATTTTTCTTCAGTACTACCTAAAAGTAAAGTGAATTGATGACAATGTTTTTGTAGTGCAAAATATTAGGTTAGTGAGTAGAATTAAATATTCCTTATGAGAAAAAATCTTATTAAACTAGCTTAAATGTTTTCACTAATATAGAGCTAAAAGTAAAGTTTACCTCATCATAGTTATCACGTGCATGTTATGAATTTTTTCATTTTTGTCTTTATTTTTCCATTTGACTTTGCATAAATCTACATGGCAATTCTGTGTTTCTAAACCAGTCACTCAACAAGGAAAGATTGTAAAAGGAAAATGTGTTTTAAATATCACATTGTCACTGGTTTGTTTCAAATCACTTCATGAACTCCTCATTAGAAATCTGAATTCTGGCATGATACCATAGGTATAAGATGAACAAGATGAAGTTTAAAAACAGTAAGAAGTTAGCTTAAAGGTGCACTGGTCAGTTATTGTGTTTGTTTGTTTATAGCTACTCCTTAACATTACTACCTCTTTCCCTGTCACCACTGCTGTGTGTATTCAGAGATTGCTGAATACTCTTTATTTCATCCATTTTGACTAATTTCTACTTGGGAGTTTTCCTTAATATCTCTGTGGTCAGAACACAGTTTATATGACAATAATTATCCTCATCTGAGCTTTCCCTTTTCCTTTTCCCCTCAATTAATAGTAAGATCAGATTAATTAGTTAGTTAATTAAATCACTCAGTAGAGTCTGATTCTGCAACTCCATGGACTGCAGCACACCAGGCCTCCGTGTCCATCACCAGCTCCTGGAGCTTATTCAAGCTCATGTCCATAGAGTCGGTGATAACATCCAACCATCTCATCCTCTATTGTCCCCTTCTCCTCCTGCCTTCAATCTTTCCCAGCATCAGAGTTTTTTTCCAAAGAGTCAGCTCTTCAAATCAGGTGGCCAAAGTATTGGAATCTCAGCTTTAATATCAGTCCTTCCAATGAATATTCAGTACTGATTTCCTTTAGGATGGACTAGTTGGATCTCCTTGAAATCCAAGGGACTCTCAAGAGTCTTCTCCAGCATCACAGTTCAGAAGCATCAATTCTTCGGTGCTCAGCCTTCTTTATGGGTCAGCTCTCACACCCATACATAACTACTGGAAGAATTTCCAGTTTAAAAAAAAAATGTATATGGAATACATGTTTGCATTAACTATCCCACTCTCTTTACAATGTAAATATTCAGAAAACAAATTGATGTCTAATAACTCATCATCGTACTCCAGAACTTTGGCCACCTCATGCGAAGAGTTGACTCATTGGGAAAGACTCTGATGCAGGGAAGGATTGGGGGCAGGAGAAGGGGACGACAGAGGATGAGATGGCTGGATGGCGTCACGGACTCGTTGAACATGAGTCTGAGTGAACTCCGTGAGATGGTGATGGACAGGGAGACCTGGTGTGCTGCGATGCATGGGGTCGCAAAGAGTTGGACAAGACTGAACGACTGAACTAAACTGAACTCATCATCGTGCATGTTTTCTTTTACTCAGATGAGAATTCAAAAGAGTGCTTTCACTGTTTTCCTGCATTTCTCTCAGCTCTCAAGCATAACATGAAGCCCCAGATGAGGAAGAATCAGGACATTTTTCTCTGAACATTTACAGTGGTTGTTCCTTCAGGAATGGCTTCCCCTTAGCTATCTTTGTTCTCTTATTTGTTCCTTATGTAATTATATTATTCTCCAACACTGAGAAGTTAGTTAGATTCTGTTTCGTTTTGTTTGTTTGTTTGTTTGTTTGTTTTGTTTTAAGTATAAGAGTTGATTTTTTATTTCTGTCTTTTTATTTGGCCACATCAGGTCTTATTTGTGTCAGTGTAAACTTTGCTGCAGCATTTAGGATCTTTTCATTGAGGCAGACAAGTATGTCTCACTATGGTGTGCAGGTTCAGTAGCAGCTGTGGGAAACCTTAGTTGCTATGCAGCATTAGGTTCCCTGACCAAGGATTGAACCCACATCCCCTGCATTGGGAGACAGATGCTTAACCACTGGACCACCAGGGAAGTCCCAGACTTCTCTTGACCTGAGTCTCTTCTATTTAAAATCAGAGATTTAGATTAGTGAAGTGAATTCTATCTTTAAAACTGTTCAAAGTCTACTTATATAATGCTTATTTTTAAGTAAATAGTTTTAGCTAAATAAATATATCTGGAAATCAAAATTATTTCATCTTATCAGTTAAGTAACAATAAGTTGAAGATAGATAGAATCCTATCCCACATAAAATTTTTCAATTATCATTAGTTAAGTTTAACTGGAAAATATTATGTGGTTGATAATTATTCTTAAAGTAGGAACAAACTGAAAATGTCTCCTTTGAAAATTTAACTTTTGAATAGTTTAACATAGAATTGATGTTCCACAGTACAAATATTTTAAATGTCTACCTGTTAATTCTATGGCATGTATAAGAGTTTCCAAGACTGTAAAACACATAGGTATTGATTTTGACAGTTACTATGTTATAGCCATGCTTTCTGGTAAACAAACTCACTCAGAAGGACAACGCAGATAGTAGAATGCAGTTTATTACATCAACGGACCCCGGGCAGAGTCTCCTTTTAGCCAAGGACCCCGGCCAGCATTAGTGAAAATCTTTTATACCTCGTGTGTACATATCCAAACCCACCATCTCAATTTCCTTGAGACTTGCATAAAACAAAGGAAGGGTAAATACAATCACAATAACCCCATTACTCAAGTGTTATAAAGTGTTAGGTGTTCAAACAGTTAATAATCAATAAGCCTGAGGTTACACTCCAACAGATACAGAAAGAATTTATGACCTGTCCGGAGGCATGGGTGATTAGAGTATGTTTTCTCTTAGGCGATGAGTAACCTGGTTGTAATCTTCAAGATTCCCCTGTCCAGAGAGGGTCTTATCCTTCTATTGTAGTTTCCATAGGCACTAAGTGCAGAGTCCAGAGTTCATTGGAGAGGTGGTTGAGCATGATCAGCAAGAACAGGCCTAAGATGGGGTCTAGGCCCTGTGAATTCCTTTTTCAAGTAGAATTAATGGTTTCAATATATCCTTGCTATGAAAGAATTCTTTGTAGACATCTGGGGCACAGATTTGTTTGTAACATCAGATGCAGACTAAGGTAGGTGTACTAGCTTTTGCAAACCTATTTAGGACAGCTGATTCATCATCAATGGGTGAGACACTCATGGTGCTTTGTCTCTAGCCTTTATTTTGCTCACTTTAACATTATGTGTTAGTTGCATAACATGTATAACTATGAATTAATTAATTTGTTAATATCAGTGCCTCAAATACTACCATGTGTATCTGACCACAAAGTTTATCTAAAGTTGTCTTCTGTATTATCTCTTTTGATTTACACCAGTTTTTTAGATTGTAAATAAAACATATCCAGTTTCTAGTGAAAGTCATGGCATATGCTAAATTCAAAAATATGTGGGCAGTTTATTTCATCTATGCTTTAATGATTGCCATCTCAAACTTCAATGACAGTAATATTTTTAGTTGCTTTTCACTTGAATTATAAATAGGATAAATAGATTTTTTAATTTTTTTCACAATATCCATCATTAAATGCATTTTTCTTTTGCTGAGTAGTGCTCAAACATTCTTTACTTTCTAATATTATAGCAATCACTCTGGTTTAGCATGATTCATTTGCAACATTTTCGCATATAAGCCATAAAGAGCACACTCTGTAAGAATTTTCCAGTTTAGGTTGGGATGCTTAAATACATTTGCATTTCCTGATTATTCACTCCCAGATAATTCAGAGAATTTGGACAAATATATTAGGAAAAGGAAGGTCAATTTTATGTATTTGATATATGTGTATTTAAAATATGTTGAAAAGCACTTTTTAAAATTAAAAAAAAATTTTTTAGTTTTTGTATTTATTTATTTTTTTACGTGAACTCCCAAACATGAACCCCCCTCCCACCTCCCACCCCACATCATCCCTCCAGATCATCCCCATACACCAGCCCCAAGCATCCTGCATCCTGCATTGAACATAGACTGGCAATTCATTTCTTACATGATAGTATACCTGTTTCAATGCTATTCTCCCAAATCATCCCTCCCTCTCCCTCTCCCTCTCCTTCTCCCTCAGAGTCCATAAGTCCGCTCTACACATCTGTATCTCTTTTGCTGTCTTGCATACAGGGTCCTCATTACCATCTTTCTAAATTCCATATATATGTGTTAGTATACTGTAT